>ONZH01026059.1:0-82568 GCA_900303285.1 Rhinella marina | reverse complement strand
TGGGCCTTAATACAATTGTTAAGAGGTCTCAGCTCTTGGGCCTCCACACAATTTTTAAGAGGGTCTCACTAAGGTGGCCACCGGCTTCATCTAAAAAAGGAGGACATTTTCGGCCACACCCCCCAATATGTTAAACCACACCCCAATCTGCTAAACCACGCCCCCCAATCTGCTAAACCACGCCCCCCAATCTGCTAAACCACGCCCCCCAATCTGCTCGTACACCGTCACCTATCACACCTCCCCTGGCTCTTACCACACATACACCCCCACCCCCACCACGTGAAATTCAAGCCAGCAAGCCTAACTGTAAAAATACCGCTCTAGTGTGGTTAGAATAAAGAGGATTGTTCAGTAATTAGAAATAAAATATGGCAGATGGAAAAGAAATCCACAATTCTCAGCTGTTCCCTCCCTGCCATTGAATGCTTTGGTTATTATGGCTGCAGTGGTGACGCCTGTGACACGCTGGACTTTCTGGCATCATTGCTGCTTGCCACGTAAACAAAGACTGACAGGCATGTAATGGGCGAGTGTGCACCTCTGTCATAGTGCTGGTGATGTGCACACTGATGGGCAGGTGTATGGCATGTGACCACTGCAGCCAGTTCTCAGCATTAGAGCACTGATTGGCTGCAGCAGTAACATACCATATACCGGCAGGTGACACATATCTGGATGGACATTACATTCACCAGCACCAGACATACCAGATGATACAGCACCACTTACCTCTTACATCCAGTGACGTCTTCCTGATGTAGATCTTCTCTTTTCTCATCTTCTCTATTTGGCCCACACCGCCATGACACTTCTTTCAGCTCCATCTTCTCTCTGCCACAAAGACATCATAGATTACCCACTTTTACTGTTATCCTGCTGCTGCCTAAAATACTGCCTAAAATAGTCCCATTAGTAATAGTGCCCCAATAGTGATAATGCTCCACCAGTATCCCTTTTTAGCAGTAGTGCCCTCCATATTGTACTATAATAGTAACACCCCCAATAGTACCCCTGGTAGTAGTAATAATTCCCATAATAGAAACCATTTTCCCATAGTGCCTCCAGTAGTGCTCCCAGAAATAATAAGGACCTGCTGTAATGGTCCTCAAATCATCCCACTGTGCCCCCATCAGACCTCACATCAGCCCACTGTGCCCCCATCAGACCTCACATCAGCCCACAGTGCCCCCATCAGACCTCACATCAGCCCACAGTGCCCCCATCAGACCTCACATCAGCCCACTGTGCCCCCATCAGACCTCACATGAGCCCACTGTGCCCCCATCAGACCTCACATCAGCCCACAGTGCCCCCATCAGACCTCACATCAGCCCACAGTGCCACCATCAGACCTCACATCAGCCCCACAGTGCCCCCATCAGACCTCACATCAGACCACAGTGCCACCATCAGACCTCACATCAGCCTGTAGTGCCATCATCAGACCAGCCTGTAGTGCCATCATCAGACCTCAGAACAGCCCACTGTGCCCCCTTCAGACCTCAGATCAGCCCAGTGTTCCCCCATCAGACCTCAGATCAGCCCCAGTGTTCCCCCATCAGACCTCAGATCAGCCCACTGTGCCCCCTTCAGACCTCCGATCAGCCTGTAGTGCCCCCTTCAGACCTCCGATCAGCCTGTAGTGCCCCCTTCAGACCTCCGATCAGCCTGTAGTGCCCCCTTTAGACCTCAGATCAGCCTGTAGTGCCCCCTTTAGACCTCAGATCAGCCTGTAGTGCCCCCTTTAGACCTCAGATCAGCCTGTAGTGCCCCCTTCAGACCTCAGATTAGCCTGTAGTGCCCCCTTCAGACCTCAGATCAGCCTGTAGTGCCCCCTTCAGACCTCAGATCAGCCTGTAGTGCCCCTTTAGACCTCAGATTAGCCTGTAGTGCCCCCTTTAGACCTCAGATTAGCCTGTAGTGCCCCCTTTAGACCTCAGACCAGCCTGTAGTGCCCCCTTCAGACCAGCCTGTAGTGCCCCTTCAGACCAGCCTGTAGTGCCCCCTTCAGACCAGCCTGTAGTGCCCCCTTCAGACCAGCCTGTAGTGCCCCCTTCAGACCAGCCTGTAGTGCCCCCTTCAGACCAGCCTGTAGTGCCCCCTTCAGACCAGCCTGTAGTGCCCCCTTCAGACCAGCCTGTAGTGCCCCCTTCAGACCAGCCTGTAGTGCCCCCTTCAGACCTCAGATCAGCCCACTGTGCCCCATATAAAAAAAAAAAAAAAAAAAAAAAATCTTACCTTTCCTGGGCTGCAGCTCCGCTCCAGCGATCTTGTCTCTTCACTGCCCGCGCTGCACTGTCACCTGACTGCGTGCAGCGTCAGGTCAGAGTGCGCGCACTACGTCCTGACGCTGTACCAGTCAGGCGTGTGCAGCGCAGACAGGAAGACACCGGAGCGCAGGAGGAGCTGAGCGGTGAGTACAGACCCAGCTCCTGCAATGAGCGCTTCCATCTGTATTGATGGAAGCGCTCATTGCTTCCTGCGCCCCTAAAAAGGAGGCCTTCTGGCCGTCCGTCCGGGCCTTTAGCCGGACGGAGGACCAGGAGTCCAAAAACCGGACTGTCCGGCCAAAAACCGGACGGATGGCCACCCTAGGTCTCACCTCTTGGGCCTTAATACAATTTTTAAGAGGTCTCACCTCTTGGGCCTTAATACAATTTTTAAGAGGTCTCAGCTCTTGGGCCTCCACACAATTTTTAAGAGGTCTCAGCTCTTGGGCCTCCACACAATTTTTAAGAGGTCTCACCTCTTGGGCCTTAATACAATTTTTAAGAGGTCTCAGCTCTTGGGCCTCCACACAATTTTTAAGAGGTCTCACCTCTTGGGCCTCCATATAATTTTTTCAAGGTCTCACCTCAAGCTAACTTTGCGCACTCATTAAAATATCTTCACAACAAGGACCTAAGAGCCCTATGATGGGAGAGCTTTGTGTGGGGGCCTGTTATAGGGAAGAGATGCGGCCCTGCGGGCTCTAGCCTGCCTTCTCCATAAGCCTCTGGCCACCCCACGGCCTCTTCCTGCCTTTTACGGTCCTACGCATCCCTCAACATCCCCACTGCTTTACCTGCTAGACATGACACTGGGCCAGGTCGGGTCACTGACTTCGTCATACTCAACCACCTCCTCTTACACTGCCTCACTTTGCTCCTCCTCCGGCCCACCCGACATACCAACAGCCTCCCTTGCTGGCAACTGTGTCTCATCATCGTCCCTAATCATTTTACACTTTAGTGCCCGTTCCACACCACCATCAGCTAGAGATGGAGCTTGCTCCAGTGTTTGGGCATCAGAACAAACAAAATCCTCAGATAGCTCCTGCGATTCTTGCAGGACTGGCGAGGAGTCAAAATCAGGTAAGGGGGGGGGGCGGAGCTTAGCAGCAGAGCCGGATGCACGCACGCTTCTGAGCTCCGCTGCAGACCTAAACTACCTGGGCTTTTTTCAGCGCTATACCCGAACTAAATATGGGCAAAACAACAAGAGAAAGGACCAAAGAAACATCTGGACCGGGCAGGATGGCCCTAACTCAAGGAGAGATAGACAGATTTGTACAGAAAACCTCCGTAGCACATAACAGACAAACATCCAAGATGGCGCCTGCGGCGTCGGGCCCTCCGGCTACACTGCAGGAAGAAGGTATGGATGCTGAACTTGAAAGCGAACAGGAGGATCAGCAAGACCCAGCGACTCAGGTCATTTCTAAAGCTTTCCTTCGTTCTTTAATGTCAAGCTCTCTAGAACCCATTCTAAGCGAATTAAAGGAGATAAAGCACGATATACGCCAGATGAATACGCGGGTTGAGGCCTTAGAGTCAGCTCAAGCGGCATCTTTTGAGTTTAATACGGCGGTTAAGGGAAACCTGGACAATAGCCAGGCACATATAAACCACCTGTACTCCTTAATTGAAGAACAAGATAATAGGGGCAGACGAAACAATCTTAGGATTAAAGGCATCCCGGAAACTGTTTTGCCAGACAGTTTGGAAAAAACGCTCACTGATTTCTTTTCATCTCTCCTGGGCAATACAGCGTGCGATCTAAATATGGATAGAGCCCACAGAGCTCTGAGACCGCTTCCACAGCCACATGAATCCCCGAGAGACGTTATCTGTCGCCTCACAAGCTACAAGACTAAAGAGCTTATTCTATCTGCTGCCAGGACATCCCCTCCACCAGCAATTGAGGGGTCAAACGTCGCTATTTTCCAAGATCTATGCCCAATGACTCTTCGGAAAAGAAATCAACTCCGTCCTTTACTGGAAATTCTGAGACGCAAGAAAATAACCTACAGATGGCTTCACCCATTTGGCTTACTAATCAATACCCCTGGGAGGAAAATTGTCATAAGATCGGTAGCAGATCTCCAACGCATATATGACATCTTGGATATAGAAGCTCTGGACATACCAGACTGGAACATAGCACAAGATATCGCGCCTCTCCCAGAAGTCCCGGTGTTTGAGCAATGGACCCCAGTCACAGCTGCTAGACACAGAGGAAGAAATACTCCAAGGAAGATGACACCACGACGCCTGACTCAACTAACTTTCCAGAGAATGGACGATGATTGATAAGTGAAAAATTGATGACAGAAATATCCAGATAGAGTGTTAATTAGAATAATTTAATAGACCAACTAAGGGTATTATATCCCAGATTCAGCTCTTAGCTGCCCAGGTAGCTGGTTTTAGGTTTCATTGTTTGTAGTCTCCACCCCCACAATCGCCATCTTATAATAATACAAGGTGGCTCACTATACATCCCTCACACCATCTGATTGATGATGTGTCCAATCTATGTTTGGTTTAGTTCTCAACTGAGTTTACTACCCACCCTATTCTTTCTGGTCAAGAATCTCGCTAATTACAGGTTAACATCTATAACTTTCGGGTTTTTGTTAGATACTGGATGTACTTTTCATTATGTAGAGCGCAACTCTAGATTTTACAGTTGGTACAACAATCTTTTGTCATTGCTAACTCTTTATTTGCTTCATAGACAGAATGGCGGATACATATATATGCACTTATAACGTTCGGGGCCTGAACGCACCTGAAAAAAGATCTCAAATTTGCAGACAACTCCTTAAGGATAAGGTAGGAATCGCTTTCCTCCAGGAAACACATTTTAGAGCAAAACACATACCCAAACTATCTCACCTCCAATATAATAAATGGTTTCATAGCACCTCGTCGGGCACTGCTTCACGAGGAGTTAGTATCGCCTTTCATAAAAATGTTCCCTTTGAGGTACGTTCAGAGCTCCAGGACGCAAATGGGAGGTATCTGTTTCTCAAGGGCACTATCGGTTCACAAATATACACTCTGGGAAACCTATACGCCCCAAATGTGCGACAAGGAGATTGGATCTCGGTAGCATTGTCTAAATTTAGAGAGTTCGCTGAAGGATGCATTATTGTAGGAGGTGATTTCAATGTGGCTTTACAACCTCACTTAGATACATCCTCAGGGACTTCCGCAATCTCAAACTCTACGTTAAAACAAATGCATACTGCATTACAGGAAAGCTCCTTAGCTGATGTATGGAGATGTTTTCACCCCTCTGACAAGGATTACACATATTTCTCACCACAATATGGTAGCTATAGTCGATTGGACTATCTTTTCCTACCCCAAAACCAATTACATCTAGGCAAATCTGTAAATATTGGTAGTATAGTATTATCTGATCATGCCCCAGTAATCATGTGTTATAGCCTGCAAGGTATCCCTAAAAGGACGAGGAGCTGGCGCTTTAACACTACTGTATTAGATAGTACAGATCATTCATTACAATTACAGACTTCACTCACAGAATATTTCACATTAAATGCAATCGAAGGCACGACAAAAGGGATATTGTGGGAAGCGCACAAATCTGTTTTAAGAGGTCAAGTCATAGCGTTATGTTCCCATATAAATAGACAAAGGCAAAAGAAAATTACAGAGCTATCCACATTAGTGCAAACCCTAGAACAACAGCATAAGAACTCCTTATCATCCTCCCAATTAGAGAACTTGCAAAAAGCTCGAATGAATCTTAAGAATTTACTTAATAATATGACCGCTAAGGCCTTCCTTAGCAACAGGTATAAATATTACGCTCATGGGGATAAAGCCTCAAAACTCCTTATCTCTCAGATTAAAAAGAGGAAAGCAAAATCCTTTATCCCCCTTATTAAAGCAAAAGATGGAAGTAATCTACACACCACAGAATCTATTGCTAAGAGATTTAGTGAATACTACAGTGAACTATATAACCTTAGGAGCGAAGGAGACAAGATAAGGGAGGACTCACATGAGCTAGCTATACAAACGTGGTTATACGTTATATATTATTATAACATTATGCCTCCCTTCCATAGATGAAAGGTCCAAAGCAGCTCTAGAGGCCCCTTTCTCCTTATTAGAATTAGAAAACGCTCTGCGGACTTCCCCTACCAATAAGTCACCGGGACCTGACGGTTTCCCGATAGCCTACTACAAAGCTTTTCAATCTACTCTTCTCCCACATCTACTTAATGTATGTAATGAAGCTCTTAAAGGGTCCCCACTACCTAAGCAAATGTTACATGCCTACATCACAATAATACCAAAGGAAGGGAAAGACAAAACTCAGTGTGCCAACTATAGGCCAATCTCTCTCCTCAACAATGATTTGAAGTTATTTGCTAAAATGATAGCTAACAGACTAAAGAAACACTTACCTGTTTTAATACACCCTGAACAGGTAGGATTTACACCACACAGAGAGGGGAAGATGAATACTACTCGACTCCTCCATCTATTACAACATGCCAAAAACCACTCTATCCCGCTAGTTCTTCTCAGCACTGATGCTGAGAAGGCGTTTGATCGAGTAAATTGGCTCTTCATGAAAAAAGCCATGCAAAAACTTGGAGTACCGGAGCATCTTATCCTGGCAATTATGGCCATGTATGATTTCCCTAATGCACAGGTTTGGGTGAACGATACACTATCACCCAGATTACAAATTAGCAATGGCACGCGCCAAGGGTGCCCGCTGTCGCCTATACTTTTTATTATGTCATTGGAAATGGTGTTACAGGCTTTTAGACAGGACACCAGAATTCAAGGTATTCAATTAGGTCAACATAACCACCAACTTGCTGCCTTTGCGGATGATGTTTTGTTCATTATCTCAAACCCTGAGGACGCCTTACCTGCTATTATGAATATTTTCGACCACTTTAGCAGCTTATCTGATTTCAAGATAAACCCCTCTAAATCCCAAATCTTGAGTATTAACTTACCAAATCAGACGCGAATTCGCCTTCAGAAGCAGACGCCATTTAAATGGACTTTAGAACCAATTACATTTTTGGGAATAAATATACCGCGAGACATACTAAATATCTACGACGTCAATTTCCCGGGGTTACTTAAACAAATTCAGACACTACTAGAAGGTTGGGACATTCCGTATGTCTCATGGTTTGGGAGAAGGGCTCTTATAAAAACTGTAGTTCTGCCTAAAGTCTTGTACTATCTGCAAACTCTTCCAATTAGGCTTCCAGAGAAATTCTTTTCTAAACTTCGTTCCATCCTCTCTTCTTTTCTGTGGAAAAATAAAAGACCTAGACTTTCTCACATACATCTAATACAACATGGCAAGAAAGGAGGCTTGGGTCTCCCAGATTTTAAATTATACTATAAGGCTATCCAAAGCACCAGGATTCTGGACTGGATTAGAGACCCTAAACATAGATTAGATATTCAAGCAGAGGAGGATATGAATAGACAGCCCCTGAGAAATTTAATCTTAACTCACCCAAATACCCCAACAATTACTCCCAAATTGGATAATCCATTAACAAAACTGTCTGTAGATATATGGCACAAACGTGGACTAAATCAAACTCTCTTACATACACCCCAGCTACTCGTCCAAGTCAGAGATATATTCCATAAAGCACCAACTAGCTTTAGAGAAACATTACCAGGTAAAGCTAATCAGATCACGGTTCCAATACTGGACCTCATACCTGAAGATGCTCCCCTATCTATTCAGCATTTGCAATCTATCCCGGCTTTACAGGGACTTTCGCTCTTTCATCTTCACTATTTAATGACTCAACTCAAACAATGGTCACAGGCCCCTACAATAGACACCCCACATACGAAGTTTGAGAAACTAGCTCTGCAGAAATTAGAACCTGGGAAAAAAATCTCGACAATTTACTCGCAATTAATACCACCTTTAGACCAAGATAAGTATTGGTACATAAAGCATTGGGAAGCTGATCTCTCGGTGGAATTTACTGACAGGGAGACTACCTTCCTACTTTCAGCATCGCACAAGTTATTCACATGCGTTAAGCTACAAGAAAACACTTACAAGATTATTACGAGATGGTATTACACTCCAGATAAACTGTCTAAGATCTTCCCAGGTTTAAACCCTGTATGTTGGAGATGTCAAGATGAAGTAGGATCATATTTCCACATATGGTGGCAATGCCCACACATTCAGAAGTTTTGGACAGATGTTTGTGCGATACTGTCAGTGATAAATAAAATTGCAATCCCAATCTCCCCGGAGATTTGTTTGTTGGGATTGTTTTCTAAGATCAAGCTGCCTATAACGTCACAAACTCTCACACATCACCTCCTAGCCTCAGCAAGGTCTCTGATCGCAGGTGCTTGGAAACAAACCGACCCCCCTAGCATACAACATTGGAAAGCGAAAGGGGATCAACTATATAGATTTGAACAGCTCTCACACTGGGAAAAACAAATGGCTGGTAGATTTCGGGAAGTATGGAACCCCTGGGCCCTTTATAGAGGTTTCCTCACAACATCATAAATTGGCTTTGTAACATATTAGAAGTAAGTGGTAACATCCGGGTATGCTAGAATACTGAGGCATTCTATAGGCACAAAGGTGAATTATACTCTTATTCCTCCAGATAAATGTTATCCTATTTTTACTATGGCGAGAATATTTAGCTTCTATGTACTGTTAAGTCATTCTAAACAGATATTTGATTATACTGCGAATGTATCTTGACCAGATTTTCCTGTTTGGTTCCCCAAGTTCAAGTTAATTGAATTTAATTGCATAATGTTATTCAAATGTGCAAGCAATTATGCTACCTTCTCTGTACAATATATGGAAAAATAAAAAAATGTTGTATAAAAAAAAAAAAAAAAATCAGGTAAGGGACCTGAGAAGAGCTCCTGGGAGTGGGCATGGGTGAGAACACTCGGTTGATAACATTGGGCAGGGTGGGAGGAAGGAGGGTCAGAGTGAGGTCCCTGCAGTTTCTGCAGGCTATCGACAAGACTGGAGTTTGTGGACTTGACTGGCTGGTGGACAGATTTAACAAATCTAGAAGGAGAAGGAGGGGTTTGCCGAGCTGTCTGTAAGGGTTGCGGAAATCCTGACAGAACCAAGGCCCAAAACTTGGGTGGGGGTAGCAGGTTTGCCCATCCCCGCCTGCACAACATTCACCCAGTGTGCTGTCAGGGAGATGTAGCATCCCCGGATTCAAACGTTTGTCCAAGTGTTGGTGGTCAAATGGCCTTTTGCAGTAACCGTGTTACTCGGGCGTGGATGATGTTTTGGGACATGTGCTAGGGCAAGGCAGGGATGGCACAGAGGGAAAAATAGTGATGGCTAGGGACAGGATACTGATGGATGGCAGCCCCCATCAGGTTGCAGAAAGCTTTCATTTCTACAAGCCTAAATGGCAACATCTCAAGCGCCAACAATTTGGGCATTTTAAGGCTCTGCATGTGTTTGAGTTGTTTTTACATTTTTAAAGAAGACATGTCTGACCACATCTCACACACACACACAATGACAATTAGGGGTGGGGTCTATTTGCTTTCCCCCTTGCCTATGCCATCTGTGGTTGTCATAGGCAACGTGATTTTAAGGGGTGCAGAATTTTTTCTTCTTTTTTGTACAGGTTGGCTTGGGGTCCATGGCAATGTAGAGGAAAGAAGGTTTTCCTTGTATTGTCTCACTTTACATAGAAGTTATATTTGTGTTTGGAGTGTATTGTTGAGAGGCTGTGATAGTGGCGTAATAGTGCGACTTGGGCGCATTATATGCACCCAGACATGCTTCCCCTGCTGTCCCAGTTGCATTCCAGCAGTGTTGGCATCCTTTTCTGAGGTTTCAGGGTGGACTTGGTGACCTCCAAGTGGTCGAATTGAGATTTCCAAGTGGCGAGCGGTTTTTTCCCATAGACTTTAATGGGATTCGATATTCGGTCGAATAGTCGAATTTCGCGGTCTATTCGAATCGAAATTCGAACTTTCGAATATTTCCCTACTCGCTCATCTCTAGTAGTCACCTGAATTGGTTTTCACTTCACAGGTGTGCCCTGTCAGGTTTAATAAGTGGGATTTCTTGCCTTATAAATGGCAACCCCATGAGTTGTGTTGGGCATAAGTCAGTTGGATACACAGCTGATAGTCCTACTGAATAGACTGTTAGAATTTGTATTATGGCAAGAAAAAAGCAGCTAAGTAAAGAAAAACGAGTGGCCATCATGACTTTAAGAAATGAAGGTCAGTCAATCCGACTGAAAGTGTCCCCAAGTGCAGTCGAAAAACTATCAAGCGCTACAAAGAAACTGGCTCACATGAGGACGCCCCAGAAAAGGAAGACCAACAGTCACCTCTGCTGCGGAGGATAAGTTCATCTGAGTCACCAGCCTCAGAAATCGCAGGTTAACAGCAGCTCAGATTAGAGACCAGGTCAACGCCACACAGAGTTCTAGCAGCAGACATATCTCTACAACAACTGTTAAGAGGAGACTGTGTGCAGGATGCCTTCATCGTAAAATAGCCAAGAAACCACTGCTAAGGACAGGCAACAAGCAGAAGAGACTTGTTTGGGCTAAAGAACACAAGGAATGAACATTAGACCAGTGGAAATTTGTGCTTTGGTCTGATGAGTCCAAATTTGAGATCTTTGGTTCCAACCACCGTCTTTGTGCGACGCAGAAAAGGTGAACGAATGGACTGTACATGCCTGGTTCCCACCGTGAAGCACGGAGGAAGAGGTGTGATGGTGTGGGGGTGCTTTGCTGGTGACACTGTTGGGGATTTATTCAAAATTGATTGATTTATTCAATCATTTATTTATCAACAGGACAATGACCCCAAACACACATCCAGGCTGTGTAAGGGCTATTTGACAAAGAAGGAGAGTGATGGGGTGCTACGCCAGATGACCTGGCCTCCACAGTCACCAGACCTGAACCCAATCGAGATGGTTTGGGGTGAGCTGGACCCCAGAGTGAAGGCAAAAGGGCCAACAAGTGCTAAGCATCTTTGGGAACTCCTTCAAGACTGTTGGAATACAATTTCAGGTGACTACCTCTTGAAGCTCATCAAGAGAATGCCAAGAGTGTGCAAAGCAGTAATCAAAGCAAAAGGTGGCTACTTTGAAGTACCTAGAATATAAGACATATTTTCAGTTGTTTCACACATTTTTGTTAAGTATATAATTCCACGTTTTAATTCATAGTTTTGATGCCTTCAGTGTGAATCTACAATTTTCATAGTCATGAAAATACAGAAAACTCTTTGAATGAGAAGGTGTGTCCAAACTTTTGGTCTGTACTGTATACGAACCAGAGCCACATCCACAGACATTCCACAGGTCCACCCCTTGCTCCGGTATACTCTGGCCTTCTTTACGTTGGTCTCTCCAATCGGTTGCAGGTAACACAATGTTGGTCACTTATAGATTCTTATTGCAGTGACCTTCACTTTCCTTCAGGTGGCGTCCTTGTACTTTGAATAAGATCCATGGGTATGAGGCAGCTGTCATCACCTCAGTGTACATTTCACATGACCATGCAAGCACCGCAGGGGTTGTTCCTGCTAACTCCTGTAGGACAATAGATGTCTCTTTCAACACAGGTGTATGTCCTGGGAATATCCTTGGTAAGGAAGCACTGTATCTCACAGTTGGTTGATTTTAACTCGGGGGCTGTTTCTTGTAGCTTTTCTCAGACCCAGAAGAAAAGGACACAGGATCTAGGTTTGCTTTTATTGCGGACTAGCAGAAGGACCCGGCTTCGCCTGGGTATATTTCATCTATTTCATTTAATGTTTGTGTGTGTCATTGCATAGAGAAAGTCATCCTCCCTCCCACCCCTGCAGCTGACAGAAGTTGATTTTTTCCTTCAATTTTTGCAATCCCCGTTGGCTGCGGAGTGGGAGGGGACGTGGCCTGACCAAGTCGGGGGCGTGACTTAACGAGACTTGGGGCGGGGGTTTTAAGGCCTTCTTTTGAGGGTGGCCTGAATTACAGGTCGATGCCATGGTAATTTATGATGACATGCAATGGGTAGCAGTGGAAGAAAAAAATCTTTTATTACTACTGAACAGTCTAAGTCTAAAACATTATATTTCTGGTAACCGGAATACCCCGTTAACAGTGTCATCCACAGCGCTCTGCCCCTTTAAAGCAGTGAAGAGAAATGGCTGGGTTATTGACTTGAGCTCCTCAGCTGGCTGCTAATTACCTGGCTGGGTTGTTATGGAAACCAGTGTGTATGTGGAGAAAATGGCAGTGTAAAATTAGTGTATTTCATTTAATATTTCTGTGTGTCGTTGCAGAGAGTAAGTCAATGCAGCTGACAGAAGTTGATTTTTACCTTCATTTTTTCAATCCCCATGGGCTGCGGAGTTGGAGGTGGCGTGACCTGACCGGGTCGGGGGCGTGGTTTAGCAGAACCTGGCTGGGTTGTTATGGAAATCGGTGTGTATGTGTAGAAAATGGCAGTCGGGATTTGAAGTGAAATGCTCCCAGGCTAATATTGGCTAATGGAGATCACATTTTGGCAATATCTCGGGAACGATACATCCTAGAGAGCTGAGACCTGGTCTAAAACCTTCCCAGACACCTGATGTACCTGTGTGCCGAATTTGGTGAAAATCGGTCCAGTAGTTTGGTCGCGCATAGAGAACAGACAGACAGAAACTCATTTTTATAATATAAGGAGATGATTCACCCCAAATGGCAGGTCTCCTTTGTCTTTGTACCAGGATGTCCCATTCAATGACTTCTGAATTCTGAATATAGCCAAGTGCTAGCTCAGCTATTTTTGGAAGTTCCATAGCAGTGAATGGAGAAAACCATGCATAGGCAGCATGCTGTCCATTGATGGTGGTTCCCAGAGGTGGGACTCTCACCTAATGGATATTTATTGATTTTTTTAAATCAAATATGTTGTCTGATGTATGCAGTCCTGGAACAGCCATTTAAGGGTGCATATATTTGTTCAAAATGTGAGCAAATTACTCGTTTGGAATTGCACATCGTGTATCTAACCGGGCGGATTTCAACACTGAGAAGCGCTGACAATTTGGAAAAGAGTTTGCTGCTCACTGATCAAGCACTCTATTGGGTAGATGTGGGGGAGGGTAGTAGTGAGGAAGTTATGGAAAGTGAGGTAGCTAGCTGGGTAACAGTTAGAAAGCGGGGTAGAGGGAAAAGTGCCAGGGAAGCTAGCCCTGATCTGACACACCCCAACAAGTTTGCAAGTTTGGCAGATGAGGTGAATGCCACTTCAGGGAGAACACTGCTGCAGCTGGACACTTCCTCTGCCAGTCAGGGGAATATCAGCTCCAGTAAGGAGGGGACCAGGAGAGCAGGGCAGGCCAGAAAGGTGCTGGTAGTGGGAGATTCAATTATTAGGGGTACAGAGAGGGCAATCTGTCACAAAGACCGGGATCGTCGAATGGTGTGTTGCCTTCCTGGCGCTCAAGTTCGGCACATCGCGGATCGGGTTGACAGATTACTGGGAGGGTCTGGAGAAGATCCAGCAGTCATGGTCCATATCGGAACCAATGACAAAGTTAGAGGTAGGTGGAGCGTCCTTAAAAATGATTTTAGGGATCTAGGGCATAAGCTTAGCGCAAGGACGTCAAAGGTAGTGTTTTCCGAAATACTGCCTGTACCACGAGCCACACAAGAAAGGCAGCGGGAGATTAGGGAGGTAAACAAGTGGCTCAAGAACTGGTGTAGGAAGGAGGGATTTGGGTTCTTGGAGAACTGGGCCGACTTCTCTGTCGGCTACAGGCTCTACCGCAGGGATGGGCTGCACCTCAATGGGGAAGGGGCAGCTGTTTTGGGGGAGAAGATGGCTAGAAGGCTGGAGGAGTGTTTAAACTAGGGACTGGGGGGGAGGGTAACTACATTATAGATGGGGAAGATAGTGCAGATAGAGACCTGGGGCAAGGTAATGGAACTGGGGGAGGAATGGAAGGAGGAACTAGAACAGTGCAGAAGGAAAGGTGTAGGGGAAAAAATATATATAAACCTTTTAACTGTATGTACACTAATGCTAGAAGCCTGACTAATAAAACTGGTGAACTGAAATTTGTGATGTGTGAGGAGGACTATGACATAGTGGGAATAACTGAGACATGGCTGGATGGTACCTATGACTGGGCAGTCAACGGACAGGGTTACAGTCTGTTTAGAAAGGATCACCAAAACCGGAGAGGGGGAGGGGTCTGCCTTTATGTAAAGTCCTGTCTAAAGCCCACACTCCGGAAAGATATAAGTGAGGGACATGAAGATGTGGAGTCACTGTGGGTAGAAATAAATGGAGCCAAAAACAATAATAAAATACTAATAGGATTTTATTATAAACCACCTAATATACCAGAGTCCACAGAAAATCTACTTCTAAATGAAATAGACGAGGCGGCAAAACATAATGAGGTCGTTATTATGGGGGATCTCAACTACCCAGATATAGACTGGGAAACTGAAACCTGTAGATCTCATAAAGGAAACAGGTTCTTGGAAATAACCAAAGACAATTACCTTTCCCAACTGGTTCAGGACCCGACTAGAGGGACAGCCATAGCGGTCTTCGTATTAACCAATAGACCTGAGAAAACAACAGATGTGCAGGTCGGGGGACACCTGGAAAATAGTGAACATAATATAATAACCTTCCAACTGTCATTCAAAAGAGCGTTTCTTCAGGGAGGAACAAAAATACCAAACTTCAAAAAAGCTAAATTTAGTCAACTAAGAGAGGCCATAGGCCTAACTAACTGGGACAAAGTCCTCAAAAATAAAAATACAGCCACAAAATGGGATATTTTTAAAAGCATCCTAATATCTAATTGTGAGAGTTACATACCGTATGGGAATAAAAGGTTAAGCAACAAGAAAAAACCAATGTGGATAAATAGAGCCGTAAAGAAAGCAATAAATGACAAACAAAAAGCATTTAAATCACTAAAACAGGAGGGGAGCAAGGAAGCAAGGAAAAAAATAGAATATGTAAAAGACAAATAAAAACAGCCAAACTAGAGACCGAGAAATTAATCGCCAAAGAGAGTTAAACTAACCCTAAAATGTTCTTTAATTATATAAATGGTAAAAAGTATAAACCTGAAGGTGTCGGCCCCATACAGAGTAATGAGGGGGGAGTTGCAGAGAGCGATGAGGACAAAGCAAAGCTACTAAATATCTTTTTCTCCACTGTATTCACTAAGGAAAATAAACTGTCAAATGAAATGCAGAATATAAAAGTAAATTCCCCATTAAAAGTGCCCTGTCTGACCCAGGAAGAAGTAGAGCTGCGTCTTAAAAAGATTAAAATAGACAAATCGCCAGGACCGGATGGCATACACCCCCGTATCCTGAGAGAATTAAGTAATGTCATCGCCAGACCCTTATTTCTGATATTTAAGGACTCTATACTGACAGGGAGTGTTCCACAGGATTGGCGCATAGCAAATGTGGTGCAAATATTTAAAAAGGGTCCAAAAATAGAGCCCGGGAACTATAGGCTGGTAAGTTTAACATCTGTCGTGGGTAAACTGTTTGAGGGTTTTCTAAGAGATACTATCTTGGAGTACCTCAATGAAAATAAGCAAATAACTCCATATCAGCATGGCTTCATGAGGGATCAGTCATGTCAAACTAATTTAATCAGTTTCTATGAGGAGGTAAGTTCTATACTTGACCGCGGCGAATCAATGGATGTCGTATATCTGGACTTCTCCAAAGCATTTGACACGGTACCACATAAAAGGTTAGTATATAAAATGAGAATGCTTGGCCTGGAAGAAAATGTCTGTATGTGGGTAAGAACTGGCTCAGTGATAGAAAACAGAGGGTGGTTATTAACGGTACATATTCAGCTTGGGTCACTGTCACTAGTGGGGTACCACAGGGGTCAGTATTGGTCCCTATTCTCTTCAATATATTTATTAATGATCTTGTAGAAGGCTTGCACAGTAAAATATCAATTTTTGCAGATGATACTAAACTGTTTAAAGTAATTAACACAGAAGAGGACAGTACACTGCTACAGATGGATCTGGATAGACTGGAGGCTTGGGCAGAAAAGTGGCAGATGAGTCACCAGTACATACTAAATGGTAAAATATTGGGTAACTGACATGGAAAAGGACCTAGGAATTTTAGTGAACAGCAAACTAAGCTGTAAAAACCAGTGTCAGACAGCTGCTGCCAAGGCCAATAAGATAATGGGTTGCATCAAAAGAGGCATAGATGCCCGTGATGAGAACATAGTCCTGCCACTTTACAAATCACTAGTCAGACCACACATGGAGTACTGTGTACAGTTCTGGGCTCCTGTGAACAAGGCAGACATAGCAGAGCTGGAGAGGGTTCAGAGGAGGGCAACTAAAGTCATAACTAGAGATGAGCGAGCATGCTCGGCCGAGCGTACTCGGGAGCAATTTTTGAGTAGTAGCGCACGCATCTTCTAATCTGTACGCTAATGCCTACGCAACATGTAATTTATAAGATGCGTACGCATTAGTGTACAGATTATAAGATGCGTATGCATTAGCGTGCAGATTACAAAATGCGTACGCTACTACTCGAAAATTGCTCCCGAGTACGCTCGGCCGAGCATGCTCACTCATCTCTAGTCATAACTGGAATGGGTGCACTACAGTACCCAGAAAGATTATCAAAATTAGGGTTATTTACTTTAGAAAAAAGACGACTGAGGGGAGATCTAATAACTATGTATAAATATATCAGAGGTCAGTACAGAGATCTCTCCCATAATCTATTTATCCCCAGGACTGTGACTGTGAAGAGGGGACATCCTCTGCGTCTGGAGGAAAGAAGGTTTGTACACAAACATAGAAGAGGATTCTTTACGGTAAGAGCAGTGAGACTATGGAACTCTCTGCCTGAGGAGGTGGTGATGGTAAGTTCACTAAAAGAGTTCAAGAGGGGCCTGAATGTATTTCTGGAGTGTAATAATATTACAGGTTATAGTTACTAGAGATGGGTCGTTGATCCAGGGAGTAATTCTGATTGCCTGATTGGAGTCGGGAAGGAATTTTTTTCCCTAAAGTGGGGAAAATTGGCTTTTACCTCACAGGGTTTTTTTTGCCTTCCTCTGGATCAACTTGTAGGAAAACAGGCCGAACTGGATGGAAAGATGTCTTTTTTCGGCCTTATAAACTATGTTACTATGTTATAAACTATAAATATCATTTTTATTAAAATAAAGGTATTTTCAATATAAACAAAAGAAAAAGGATTAGATCTACATTCTTGTCAACAAATTACAAAGCAAGATATTGTAACAGATATTACTCAGTAGCCTCGACAGATGTACAATGTCTTCATATATATTACTTACATAAAACAAACCAAATAATACATTCACCCCCCTTTCCCACCCAAACATAACCAAGCAGAGAGACGATTGCACTATCCCAAATGTGGACGATCATTGCAAAGCGTATCCTGGAAGGCACATTGTGGAATCACTGTAGGTAAGCATGAAATGACATGTGTAATTTTGGTAAATGGCCCTAGAAGTGAGTTGTGTTTTCGGCCAAGATATTGAGTACTCAGGTCAAGTGTCCTATCATAGACAGTTGGCCCCGTAAGCAATCCCTCGAGAGTGCCAAGAACCCCAGACCAGGAACCGCCAACCATATTGCCATGAATTTAGCTGGGCACTCCCTTTTTAGCTATACCCCTCTTTCGAGACATAGAACAGTATTTAAAGGCTATGTACACCTTTGGGGACAATTTTTTTTATTATTGCATTATACTTATTTTGACCTAAAAATCGCTTTTTCAATTGGTCTTTATTAACAATATGGAATGCTTTTTTGTGTACAGAGCTGAGAAGCAGTACCAGCAGCTGTGGATTTTTTCTCAATTCCATCATCTGAGGAGCAGACGGACAGCTTATCTCTTCTCTCTTACCTTATAAACACTAATTAAAGCTCAATCCTTACCTTACTGATAAGAATGTGGATTAAATAAGTGTTTATGACCTCTCAGTAGTTTACAGATAAGGGTAATTAGATGACCGGCACAAAGTGAAAGTACCAGCTAGACAAACAGTTAACCCTTTTACTGAACAGCTAAATATTTTTAATAAACACCAGTTGAAAATATGATTTTTAGCCAAAAAATAAGTTAAATGCAATCATAAAAAAACTGACTCCAAGAGGTCTACATAGCCTTTAATCGGTTTATACAGTGCCTTGCGAAAGTATTCGGCCCCCTGGAACTTTTCAACCTTTTGCCTATTTCAGGCTTCAAACAAAAAGATATAACATTTAAAATTTTTGGTGAAGAATTAACAAGTGGGTCACAATTGTGAAGTGGAACAAAATTTATTGCATCATTTAAACTTTTTTTTGTAATAATAAAACTGAAAAGTTGGGCGTGCAAAATTATTTGGCCCATTTACTTTCAGTTCAGAAAACTCACTCCAGAAGTTCATTGAGGATCTCTGAATGATCCAATGTTGTCCTAAATGACTGATGAAGATAAATAGAATCCACCTGTGTGTAATCAAGTCTCCGTATAAATGCCGTTGCTCTGTGATAGTCTCAGGGTTCTGTTTAAAGCACAGAGGCCCATGATCACTCTGGATGAACTGCAGAGATCTACAGCTGAGGTGGAGAGTCTGTCCATAGGACAACAATCAGTCGAACACTTCACAAATCTGGCCTTTATGGAAGAGTGGCAAGAAGAAAGCCATTTCTCAAAGATATCCAGAAAAAGTCTCGTTTACAGTTTGCCACAAGCCACCTGGGAGACACACCAAACATATGGAAGAAGGTGCTCTGGTCAGATGAAACCAAAATCCAACTTTTTGGAAACAATGCAAAACGATATGTTTGGCGTAAAAGCAACACAGCTCATCACCCTTAACACACACAATCCCTACTGTCAAAAATGGTGGTGGCACCATCATGGTTTGGGCCTGCTTTTCATCAGCAGGGACAGGGAAGATGGTTAAAATTGATGGGAAGATGGATGGAGCCAAATACAGGACCATTCTGGATGAAAACCTGTTGGAGTCTGCAAAAGACCTGAGACTAGGACGGAGATTTATCTTCCAACAAGACAATGATCCCAAACATAAAGCAAAATCTACAATGGTATGGTTCAAAAATTAACGTATCCAGGTCTTAGAATGGCCAAGTCAAAGTCCAGACCTGAATCCAATTGAGAATATGTGGAAAGAGCTGAAAACTGCTGTTCACAAATTCTCTCCATCCAAACTCAATGAGCTCGAGCTGTTTTGCAAGGAAGAATGGGCAAGAATTTCAGTCTCTAGATGTGCAAAACTGATAGAGACATACCCCAAGCGACTTGCAGCTGTAATCGCAGCAAAAGGTGGCGCAACAAAGTATTAATGCAAGAGGGCCGAATAATTTTGCACGCCCCACTTTTCAGTTTTATTATTACAAAAAAAGTTTAAATGATCCAATAAATTTCGTTCCACTTTACAATTGTGACCCACTTGTTGATTCTTCACCAAAAATTTAAAATGTTATATCTTTTTGTTTGAAGCCTGAAATGTGGCAAAAGGTTTAAAAGTTCCAGGGGGCCGAATACTTTCGCAAGGCACTGTATATTCCTGCCTTATGGGTGGATTCCTCTGTATCCAATATTTAGCAATCAATACTCTCGCCTGGAAGACTACAAATGGATATTTTATGTTCAATTCCCTAAGTATTTAAAAGACTTAATTTACAAACTCTAGGGTCTCTAGGTAACTTTATCAAAGTTGTTTGAGTTATGATCGTCAACAACTCTTCCCAAAATACCCCTAGTTAAAGACACTCCCAAAACATATGCAGCAAAGACGTTTCCACCATGTCACAGCGAGGGCAATCTGAGTCTATCCGCAGACCTATATTATGAAGGAATAAAAGTGTTTTATATACTCTGTGCACCAGGTACAACTGGGACAATCTTTGAGCTTTACTTAGCGTGAGACTAGGGGTCAAGGCCAATACATCATCCCATTGTTCCTGATACACACATACCGCTCCCACTTTTCTTTAACCAATAACCTAATGGATATTTATGGAAAGTACTATCGATATATCATAAATGTCCAGTTGGGATAACCCCTTTAAACAACCTATAGCAGGGATGGCAAACAAGCGGCTCTCCAGCTGTTGTAAAACTACAACTCCCACCATGCTGTAGGAAACGTGGGCATTCTTGGAGTTGTAGTTTCGCAACAGCTGGAATGCCTCAGGTTGGCCTTGCCTGTCCTATGGTATTCGGGTTTTGTTCTCATGTCTTTCACTATGCACTAAAAATAACATGACTACTTTAACCTACAAGTCAGCACAATTACATCAATAACACATTTATATTAGTTTTTATTTTGTTTACTACTTAAATAAAAAAACATTTTTTTCATTGCCATACTTTGACACCAAAAACAAGGGCTTTATTTTTTTGCAGGATGGGTTGTAGTTTTTATTGGTACTATTACTTTTTGATTGCTTTTTATTCAAATTTTTCATGGGGGAAAGGTGACCAAAAAACAGCAATTTGGCTTTTAGATTTTTTCCCTACTAAAATTACGGAAATACATTGATTACTCTTACCGGTAATCCGTTTTCCATGAGCCCATGACAGCACCTGTGAGAGATCCTCCCCCGTCCAGACAGGAAACAGGAACTTTCCAGATCTTTAAATAGGCATTCCTTATTCCACTTTTCAGTTTTTGACAAGATTCCTAGGACTGCCCAACACCTATATACTGTGAAAACTTAAAAAACAACAACAGGCGAATCAAACTCTTTTTGGCCAGAAGGGAGCTATTAAAATTACTGTCGCCACTTCCTGCCTGATCTTCTGGATTACCCTGGATAGTAGACCCAGAGGAGGGAAGGCATACACTAGACCGCTGCCCCAATTTTGAGATAGGGCATCTATTCCTAGGGGACGGTCTGCTGGATTGAGCGAGAAGAACACCTTGCACTTCCGATTCTTCCTCGATGCAAATAGGTCTAACGAGGTGGACCCCCAGAGGTTCACTATTTGCAGAAAAACTTCCTGGTTCAGGCACCAATCTTCCTGACTGAACCTGTGCCTGCTGAGGAAATCTGCCTGTTCGTTCTGTACTCCTTTCAGATGTACCGCAGAAAGAGAAAGAATTTTTCCCTCGAGCATGGGAAACATTTTGAAGGTTATGTCCAGTAACTGAGATGATTTTGGCCCCCCTGTCTGTTGACACAGGCAACAGCCGTGGCACTGTCTGATAGGAGACTGCAGACTCTGTTCCTTTAACCAGAGGCCTTGGTAAAACCGCAAAACTGAATATGCTCCCCACCCTTTCGGGCTGGCACCTGTAGTTATGGGATCCTCCTTTGACCACTCTACCCCCTGTGATAGATTCTGCTCCTTCTTCCACCATTGAAGGGAATTTTTTACCGATTTGGGGATCAGACACCTGTAGTCCAGAGTGTGCGTCTCCCCATCCCACTAAGAAAGAATGAACGTCTTAAGAATTCTGGATCTGAATTGGGCCCATTTTACTGCAGGGATGCATGCTGTCATGAGCCCTAGGATTGACATGGCCTCCCTGAGTGTGGAAATTCTGGATCTGCTGAATTGTTCTATTCTCTGCTGAATTAACAACCTCTTCCCTTCTAATATAAGTAATATCCCTAGAAATACACACTGGTGACATGGAGATAGGGAGGATGTTTCCACATTTATGAGCCATCCTAGTTCTTTCAGGATTTCTAACACTTCTTGTACATGTAAGGTCAGAGTCTCTGCAGACGGACCTACTATAAGAAGATTGTCTAAATAACTCACAATTATAATGTTTGTTCTTCTTAAATGTGCCATAGGTCGATGCTTGTGACATCCCAAATGGAAGGGCTCTGAACTGTAGCTGGACCACTTCCTCCCCCATCTGTACAGCCACTCTGAGGAATTTCTGGGATGACAGATGAATGGGAATATGGTAATAGGCATCTCTTATGTCTATTTAAGCCGTTGCACAGTTGGGAAATAGTTGAAGGATGGTGGATGATATTGACTCCATCCGGAACTTTTGATATGTTAAATATTGCTAGCTCAAATTATAGATAACAAAAGATAATTATGAGTCTCAAATCTATTCAAAAAGTAATTACCAAGGCTAAAGCAAGACCCTTAAAATTCTTATATTTTATTAAACTCAATTAAAAACACCCGAATCCTCGTAATATAACATCAATGCAAAACCACAACATAACAAGCGGATTGTATTACTTCACTGCCCATGCCTATCTGCACGGCTTGTATTTGGTTATCAATAAGGTACAGGATCAAAACAGTGCAAGTCTGCTTAACCCCTTCGCGCCCAGCGCCGTACATGTACGGCGCTGGGGCGATGCGGGCACATGGCGCCCGCTCGCGGGTGCGGCGGGCGTCATGGCCAGCTAGTCTCGGCTGTTTCTAACAGCAGAGACTTGCCGCTACTTACCGCCATTGGCGGCGTCTTCCTCGGAGATTAGATGCCGTGATCACGGTATCTAGTTGCGTCTCAACCCGGAAGCATTCGCTTCCGGGTGGTGTACAGACACCCCGTGTGGCCAATCGGGGTGTCTGTACACCATATGAAAACTGTAATCCTCGCTGGTGAGGATTACAGTTTTCAAAGTGCAATTCTTATTCTGGCCACTAGTTGGCAGGCCAGGATAAGAAATGAGCAATTCATGGATTTCTGAGTCTATAAAATCCATAATTGCTCATAAAGAAAAAAAAAAAAGCCACAATATATAAGCCCATATTTGAGCTTTCCAATAGTAAAAAAAAATAAATAAAAAAAATGTAAAAAAATATATAAAAAATAAAAAAGATGTAAAAGTTCAAATCACCCCCCTTTCCGTATAAGTAAAAAATAAATACCTAAATAACAATAAATATAGACATCATGGGTATCACCGTGACCGAAAACGCCCGTACTTTTAAAATATAAAAAAAAAAAATTCCAATACGGCGAATTGTGTGGCGGAAAAAAGCGTCCAAATGGCGATTTGCCGTTTTTTGTCGCTTTTTTTTCTAAAAAAAATTAAATAAAAAGTGATCAAAAAGTCATACACACCCCAGAATGGTATCAATAAAAACTTCAGATCGTCCCGCTAAAAATGAGCCCCCATACAGCTCTGTACACATAAATACCAAAAAGTTATAGGGGTCAAGATTTGACAAGGAAAAAAAAAAAAAAAAGGGCAACTGTCTAATTATTTTATCACTATGAAAACGCAGGAAAAACTATACATATTAGGTATTGCCGGATTCGTACTGACTTGTAGAATGAAAGTAACGGATCAGTTTTAATGCACATCGAACGCTGTAAATAAGAAACCCGTGGAACTGTAGCGGAATAGCGTTTTTTTTGCAATTTCACCCGGTTTGGAATTTTTTTCCCGCTTCCCACTACACCATATGCAATATTAAATGGTGGCGTTGGAAAGTACAACTTGTCCCGCAAAAAACAAGCCCTCATACAGCTATGTGAACAGAAAAATAAAAGAGTTATGGCTGTTTGAAGGCAGGGAGCGCAAAACGAAAATGCATAACCAAAAAAAGCTCTGGGCGCGAAAGGGTTAAAGAGGACCTTTCACGACTTTAAAAAAATGAATCTGCACTATCTACCTGATAGTGCGTCCCCCACTGATGCCAGCAGCGTTGTTTTCTTAGCAAATTGTCCCCCGGTGGCTTCACACGGGCCCCCCGTTCTTCGGTCCGGCTTTATGCTAATTAGAAGGCATCGGAACAGGGAGGAGGAGACTCCCTGTTCCTCAATGGGCGTTGCTTCTGCCCTGCTGTGAGCGCTGTCCAATCAGAGCGGACCGCTCACAGCAGGGCCGAAGGAGTTCAACCCTGCTGTGAGCGGTCCGCTCTGATTGGACAGCGCTCACAGCAGGGCAGAAGCAACGCCCATTGAGGAACAGGGAGTCTCCTCCTCCCTGTTCCGATGCCTTCTAATTAGCATAAAGCCGGACCGAAGAACGGGGGGCCCGTGTGAAGCCACCGGGGGACAATTTGCTAAGAAAACAACGCTGCTGGCATCAGTGGGGGACGCACTATCAGGTAGATAGTGCAGATTCATTTTTTTAAAGTCATGAAAGGTCCTCTTTAATATAGATAAATCAGGAAAGCGAAAAGCTAGTACACACAAGTAAATACTAGCCCTGATATGGTCCTTGTTTTGTACTCAGCCCAGGGACGTCCCCCTAAGGTAGGGACTCCCTGTCCTCGAACCTTCCCTAAACAGACCCTATTGTGGCCCATGTACGCTTTCCTCATTAGACATCCTTGACGCGTTTCCCCCAAACTTGGGTTCATCAGGAGGAAGTACTGAAATCTATTGTAACACATAGATTGGAGTACACTGGGCACAAACAATGCACAATGGTGCCTTACTTAGGCAAAAGAACCAAAAAACGATAACATAGATGACTAAATGGCACATTTAGGCTGCTAATAAACCAGATACATGATAGGAGAGGAACCCCTATTGGTATAAGGGCAAAAGGATACACTGGATATAATCGATAAGCCCGATGAGTAAATGGTAACTCATATAGGTGTTCCTTATGAAGTACGTTCCCCTCCTATCTCCCAGCCATGTCCAAGATGCACTTTCCTGATTTATCTATATTAAGCAGACTTACACTGTTTTGATCCTGTACCTTATTGATAACCAAATACAAGCTGTGCAGATAGGCATGGGCAGTGGAGTAATACAATCCGCTTGTTATGTTAAATATTGATTCATTTCCCTTAGGTTTATGATCGTTCGAAATGTCCCGTTGGGTTTTGGAATTAGAAACATTGCAGAATAGAACCCTTTCCCTCTTCCGAGGGAACGGGTATTAACACAGACTTGTGTCTCAGGTCTTCTACTTCTTTTATGAAGGCCGCTTGCTTTTGAGTCCTTTTGCCTAAGGAAGTAATTTTTAGTCTGTCTGGAGGGAGATTTTTGAACTCTAGGCGGTAACCCTCTTTTATAATACTTCTTATCTTGAGCTTATATTTTGCCAAGCCTTAAAATAAAAAGAAAGGCGACCGCCTACTTGGGGCCTGGTGTCATTGCTGAGTGGTCTTGGAGGGCTGAGTTTTGGATTTGAACAGCAGGCTTTTTGATCTATTGCTTTTCCAACCACTGCCCCTCTTTTGTTCATTAAAACCCCCTTTCCTATCCCTCCTAAAGGGCCTTTTCTGTCTCGGAAAGGAAGGAACCGGAAGCCCTTTCTTTTTATCCGATGCTTTGTCTAAGATCTTGTCTAACACAGCACCAAACAAAAAGCTTCCTTGACAAGGAAGGGCACATAACTTGGATTTGGACGAGACATCCCCCTTCCAACCCTTTAACCCAGGCATCCCCAAACTGCGGCCCTCCAGCTGTTGTAAAACTACAACTCCCACCATGCCCTGCTGTAGGCTGATAGCTGTAGGCCGTCCGGGCATGCTGGGAGTTGTAGTTTTGTAACATCTGGAGGGCCGCAGTTTGGGGATGCCTGCTTTAACCAAAGGGACCTCCTAGCAGAATTGGACAATGCCGCTGCTCTTAGGGCATCAGCTGAAGCATCAGAGATAAAATCTACCGCCTTTGACATGCTAGACATGGCTTCCAGCAACTGCTCCCTCGGGGTTTTACTGGCGATGTGAGATTCTAGTTCCTCCAACCATATTTTGAGGGATTGGGCTACAGATGTAGTGGCAACATTAGGCTTAAACGTAGACGTAGAAGCCTCCCAGCTTTTTCTCAAATATACATCAGCCCTTTTATCCATAGGATCCTTAAAGAGGCTCTGTCACTAGGTTGTAACCTATGTATTTAAATACATAGGTTACAAGTCCTAGTGACAACTTTTAAAATCATACTTTTCATGCAGAGTTCTGCGCAGCGGTCGCGTAGAAATCATAAAACATATGCAAATGAGCCATCGGAGCACCGGGGGGCGGCCTCTTTCCTCTGGAGCACCGCTCCTTCACCGCCCCCCCGGGCCGAGGCACGTCCCCTGTCTCTAATCACGCCCCCTCCTGTACTTGATAGACAGCGCTAGACTGGTAAGTCTAGCGCTGAACTCTCGCGCATGCGCCCCAAAATTTTCCCGGCGCATGCGCAGTAGCGCTTGCAGTGTCTACACTGCAAGTGCTGTCTTCTCTTCTGCACACGCGCCGTCATTTCGCTAGTCCCGGGAGTGACAGCGCGTGCGCAGAAGAGAAGACAGCGCTTGCAGTGTAGACACTGAAAGCGCTACTGTGGATGCGCCGGGAAAATTTTAGGGCGCATGCGCGAGAGTTCAGCGCTAGACTTACCAGTCTAGCGCTGTCTATCAAGTACAGGAGGGGGCGTGATTAGAGGCAGGGGACGTGCCTCGGGCCCGGGGGGGCGGTGAAGGAGCGGTGCTCCAGAGGAAAGAGGCCGCTGCTCCGATGGCTCATTTGCATATGTTTTAAAGTTTAGATTTCTACGCGACTGCTGCGCAGAACTCTGCATGAAAGGTATGATTTCAAAAGTTGTCACTAGGACTTGTAACCTATGTATTTAAATACATAGGTTACAACCTAGTGACAGAGCCTCTTTAAGGGATCCAAGGTCCTCAAAAGGGAGAGCAGATTTTTTGTTTACCTTGGCTACAGGGGCATCTACTCTAGGAACCTCTAACCAGATATCTGCATCATCAAAGGGATATTTTCTCTTTACAGCCATGGGGAAGAAGAATTTTTTATCTGGTTTATTCTACTCGCATTTGACTAATTCTTTAATACAATCCTGCATGGGAAAAACCTTTGCTTTCTAAGTTTTAAGGCTTTCAAACATTAATTCCTGCCTGGATTTGGGCTCCCTCTCCTCTTCTATCTCCATAGTAGATCTCACAGCTCTTAATAGTAGATCAGTATCTTCTACTTTAAATAACGGTCTACCAGTAAGATCTTCTGAGGGTGAATCCGAGTCTAGTATGACCCCCTCTTCCTCCGATTCTGACTCAGTAGTATCGGATTCGAGTCTTTTTTTGTTTGGACGTTCCCAGTAGTGATTTTTTAAAATTGTTCTCCGGAGGAGCGGACCTCTGTCTTAAAGAGGACCTTTCACGACTTTTAAAAAATGAATCTGCACTATCTACCTGATACACTATCTACGCTGTCCAATCAGAGCGGACCGCTCACAGCAGGGTTGATCTCCTTCGGCCCTGCTGTGAGCGGTCCGCTCTGATTGGACAGCGCTCACAGCAGGGCAGAAGCAACGCCCATTGAGGAACAGGGAGTCTCCTCCTCCCTGTTCCGATGCTTTCTAATTAGCATAAAGCCGGACCGAAGAACGGGGGGCCCGTGTGAAGCCACCGGGGGACAATTTGCAAAGAAAACAACGCTGCTGGCATCAGTGGGGGACGCACTATCAGGTAGATAGTGCAGATTCATTTTTTAAAAGTCATGAAAGGTCCTCTTTAATTAAGTCCTGGATATTTTGAAATAAAGATGGGGATTCCTCCGCTACTAGCCTATCCAAACAGGATTGACAACATCTTTTAGGGTAGGAGGGGTCAGCTTCTTTTTACATATCCCACATTCCTTTTCTCTCATTTTATGGGTGGCCTTTCTTGGAACATCCTTAACCCTGGTTAACATAAGCCCAGAATCAATACCCTTAAAAATGACAACAATCTCCCTAAGGAGATGATGGGGAGAGCCCCTCTTACCCCTAGGAGTACCGTGCATTCAGTGTGCTGCTCCTGTCTGTCGACGCGCTGTGCTGTCTCCCCTTCTTCTTGCATCATGGCGAATAAGGGAAAATGGAAGGAGGCAGTGCGTTTCCAGTAGCTTGTGCTCCTGGTGCTGCAGATGCTGCTAGCGCTGCTGCTGCTGCCGCTGGTAATGCTGCTGCTTGTATTGCTGCTGCCGCTGGTAGTGTCGTTGCCGCTGGTTTGCTAATACTGCACCTTGCCTCCTTCCACTACAGGCCAGCCGGCGTTTCCTTTTGAAAGGGCCGCACGCTGCCCGCCATCCTTAGCCCCTTCCGGTCTGTGGAACGCACACGTCACTTCCTGTGCGTCCACCGGAACCAGTGTGCCAAGCTTGGAGAACTGCGCTCCCCACACTAATTCAATAAAGCATCAGGGAGGCCAATGCCTCCCCCCTCTTACCGGACTTCGCCGGGCGCACACTGGAGGGCGAGGAGCCTGCAGGAATTCCCCTGATGGCCAAAAGGAAGAGCGTCGGCTTTGTAGCGGCTCCTAGTGGAGTCTTACGCCACCAGGTACCTCCAATAGGATAAGAAAATGCCCTAGAGGTCCTGCAGCCCCATGTTAGATCTGGGAGAGAACCCCCCCCTGTCCTCCAGGACAGAAAACAGGAAATAACTGAACAGTGGAATAAGAAATGCTTTTTTAAAGATCTGGGAAGTTCCTGTTTCCTGTCTGGACGGGGGAGGATCTCTCACAGCTGCTGTCATGGGGCGTAATGAAAACATACTTCTATATTTTAGCAGTACAAACATTTTCAGACACGACAATACCTAATATACTTTTTTTTATATGTAAAACTTTTAATATAGTTTTTTATAATACTTCTGAAAACTATTTTTTCCCCTTTTTTCGACTTTTTTTTTTTTAGTACCCCTAGTAAACTTGAACATGAGATTGATTGCTTATACTACAGACTGCAATAGTTTACTATTGCGGATTCTTTGCACTTTCTTCCTATGGTCAAAATCATGAATAACATATAGCTTTATGAATCAAAGAGTGTTGAGATATATTTTTTTTAATATACAAAATCATTTTTATAGTCCAGTATCCCAATACATCCAAATAAAATCAAGCAAGTATAAGATCAACACAGGACTTAGGACTCATTCACACGACTGTATGAACGGGTCCGCATCTGTTCTGCAATTTTGTCCATTTCCTATTCACTGACAAGAATAAGCATTTTCTATATAGTGCTGGCCCTGTGCATTCCACAAAATCCGAAATGCACACAGCTGGTATCCGTGTTTAGCGGTTCTGCAATTTGCGAACCGCAAAACACGGCACGGTCGTGTGAATGCACCCGTACTGGAAATTTGTCTCAAGAAAGAATACTGTCTCTTTGTACACATTGAACAGAGTCTTTCTGGTTAATTATGTTAGTGTCACCCAAATTACTTGTAGTTCCAATCATAAACTGTCCTTGACCTGTTTCTGTAGTGAACTCTTTTTCTGGAGGCAGTTTACTGCAATCTAGTTTTGAAACCTGCTGGCTCTTTTCTGATGTAGATGATACCAGGGGCTTCCTTGTTTCAGTTTCTTGTTGCTGTAACATCTGTTCTACTTCTATTTCCAAGTCCAGTCTCTCTTCATCAGCTTCTACTTCTAACTGCTGCATAAGCTCCTCAAGTTTCTTAGCTTTACGAAGCTCATTCTGTTGTATGATGGTACACAAATGTTCAGTTAATTGCTCCTTCACTTGGGTTTTACGAAGCTATTCATGGTACACAAATGTTCAGTTAATTGCTCCTTCACTTGGGTTTTCTTATACAAGTCCAATTTTGCTGCAACATATTCAGATTCTGCTCTGTCATAACGTTTCCTGTAAGATAGACTGCAAACTATTTCTATGTAATACTGGTAGTATTTTTAGAAAATACTTTATTTTTATGAATCATGTCTGGAATGTGACTTTATGCTCATGGTTTATGGTCTGCCTAATTTCTGTCTAGGATACAATGTATTAAAGGGGTTGTCTCATCTTGCCTAATGGGGGCATATCGCTAGGATATGCCCCCATTGTCTTATAGGTGCGGGTCCCACCGCTGGGACCCGCACCTATATCGAGAACGGGGCCCCGAAAGCGAACGGGGGCGCACTGCGCATGCGCAGCCGCCTCCATTCATTTTCAATGTGGCCGGCGAAGATAGCCGAGCGCTGGCTCGGCTATTTCCGTCGGCTCCATAGAAATGAATAGGAGCGGTGGCCGCGCAAGCGCGGTGCGCTCCCATTCATTTCTATGGGGAGCCGGCTTGGTGGTGGCCGGACCGGGAGTCCTCCAGCCACCACCTTGCGGGGCCCCGTTCTCGATATAGGTGCGGGTCCCAACGGTGGGACCCGCACCTATAAGACAATGGGGGCATATCCTAGCGATATGCCCCCATTAGGCAAGATGAGACAACCCCTTTAATGATTCTAGATACAGATTAAGTTCTTCAGATATCCTGCAGATCATACTGTACAATTTGTACCATAACTCAAATGGTAAAATGGTTACAGGATTACATAATTGCTTATATTGTTCTGCAGAACTGCATCCTGGATTAGCTCTCTAAGGCTACTTTCACACTTGCATTGAGGTTTTGTCCCCATGCATTCTGAATGGAAAGAGATCCGTTCAGGATGCATCAGGATGACTTCCGTTCTGGCAGCTTTCAGTTTTGTGACCAGACACAAAACCACAGCAAGCTGTAATTTTGTGTCCGGTCATAAAAACGGTACCGGCACTGAAACCAGTAGTGGTCCTTAAGGGGTTAAAAGGATACAAAAAAAAAACCTCACTGAATGCCAAGTTCTCTATGTATAATATCTAGAAAATCGAAACAGTAAAATTAACACTAAGTTAGGCTCCATTCACACGTCCTGTTTTTCTTTCCTGATTCGATCCTGATCCTGATCTGGATCCATTCATTTCAATGGGTCCTGAAAAAATCAGGATCTAATCAGGAAAGAAAAACAGGACGTGTGAATGGAGCCTTAAAGGGAGTGTCCGCTTTATTTATATTGAAGAGCTATCCTCAGCTGTATGAAGAAAAGGTACCTTCTCTTCATTGTTTACCTGCTCATCGTCACAACCGCAGATGTGAGCAGGTGTAATTACACCTAAGTCGTCCAAATCTCTTTGTTATTAACTTGAAGGAGTCAGCCCCCCGTCGATCTGATATTGATGACCTATGTTGCGGATAGGACATAAACATAAATAAAGCGGACAACCCCTTTAATTTCTGTGTACAGTATTCTGTGTATATTTTAAAAATTAGATGTTATACCTGTGACACTAAATAACAAAATATTGCTTACTTGGCTTGGGAAAACTCCATGCATGCCTGCTCAATTCGGTTCCGCAAAATACCAATATCTGTGGACACTATCTCATCCAAGGCTTGAAGCTGTTTCTGGATTCTATTAAGTTTTACTGCCTCTGCTTTTGTTCTTTTTGATCTTCATGGAAAAAAAAAACAAAAAACAGGAAGATAATTTAAATGGATTTAAAAGCACCAGAAAGAAGATAGGTGATTTTTTAGATTATTTCAGTTATAAAAATGTACAGTATGTATACAACTACTGATAGTAGAGATAATTCAGGAACAAAACAAAGAAAGTAAAGTAATAAAAAAAAATATTGAAAATCCAATTTCATTTGTTAAAAAATCTGAATGATTGATTCCACCAATCTTAAAGAGGCTCTTCACTAGGTTTAACCTATGTATTTAAATACATAGGTTAAAACCCCTTGACTTCTACAGTTAGAACATACCTTTATTGCAGAGTACAGCGCAGCGGTTGTGCTGAAAAAAGACCTTTAATCTTTATGTTAATGAGCCTTCGGAGCACCGGGGGGCGGGCTCTTTCTTCCTGAGCACCGCTTCTTCACCGCCCCCCGGGTCCCGAGGCTCTCTCCGATGCCGACGTCCACGCCCCTCTGAAAATTGATTGACAGCGCTAGGCCGTTGGCCTAGCGCTGAAATCCCGCCGGCGCATGCGCAGAAGCGCTTGCAGTGCGAACACCGCAAGCGCTTCCATCCTTGTGCGCACGCGCCGTCACTTCGCTGAACCCGGAAGTGACGGCGCGTGCGCACAAGGATGGAAGCGCTTGCGGTGTTCGGAACTGCAAGCTCTTCTGCGCATGCGCCGGCGGGATTTCAGCGCTAGGCCAAACGGCCTAGCGCTGTCAATCATTTTTCAGAGGGGCGTGGACGTCGGCATCGGAGAGAGCCTCGGGACCCGGGGGGCGGTGAAGAAGCGGTGCTCAGGAAGAAAGAGCCCGCCCCCCGGTGCTCCGAAGGCTCATTAACATAAAGATTAAAGGTCTTTTTTCAGCACAACCGCTGCGCTGTACTCTGCAATAAAGGTATGTTCTAACTGTAGAAGTCAAGGGGTTTAACCTATGTATTTAAATACATAGGTTAAAACCTAGTGACAGAGCCTCTTTAAGGAGGTTTTGTATCTTTTTCTTACTGATGATTTAGCCTTTGGATAGACTATCAGCATCTGATAACACCTGGGACTCCCATCAATCAGCTGTTTGAAAAGGTAGCAGTGCTTGCAGTAGCGCTGTGGCCTTCTGGGTGCTTCCCACAGGCCAGTGACATTATAACTATGTCACGTGGCCTGGGCACAGCTCAGACCCATTCACTTCACGTTTCTTCACACAGTTTGATTTTGTTCTACGTTTCCACCCATCCAAAAAGAATAACAAAGCTGATACGCTTTCTCGCTTGTTCGATTAACTGGATAGAGGAGCCACAGCACATTATAGATCATGCCTGCATCATCTCATAAGCTGAAATGGAGCAACAGACATTCTGCCTGGCAAGACGTATGTCCCTGTGCACAAAAGAAAGCAGGTCCCGGCCTGAGGGCATCAACCCAAACTTGGTTGCCACACTGGTCTATAAGACTTCTACTCTGATCTCTCGACACTATTGGTGGCCTATTATCTCTAGCGCCATCAATGATTATGTAGCCTCCTGTACCCCTTCTGGCCAGAATAAGACTCCTAAACAAAAACCTGCAGGACTGTTGCTTCCTTTGCCTCTATCTGAAGAACAGTGGAAGCACATAGCTATAAATTTTATCACCAATTTTTTTCTTTACTGGGGATGCACTGTAATCCTTGTGATAGCTGATCAATTTTGTAAAATGGCCCACTTTTCACCACTGTCTCGTCTACCTTCTAGTATTCAACCATCCAACGTATTCCTAAAACACATTTCTGGCTAGATGATCACAGCATCGGTGCATTTAAACACCGGGAAAGCACGCTCCATGGTGGGGATCGGGGGAGCCGGAAGCGGAGTGCATCAACCCCTGTCCTCAGGAGTCATACAGGGCTGCCACACACAAGATCCTATGGAGAGCCTGCCTGTGGCATCAAGGGAGTTGTAGTTGTACCACAGCTGGAGTGCCGGAGGTTAGCAATCACAACCCTAGAGGAACTATTAAAAAGTGTAAAAAAAAAAAAAAAAAAAAATTTATATATTGAAAAAATTATATATAAAAAAATCCAACCATTTCCCTAAAATTAAAACGCATACATTAAAAAAAAAAAAAAAAAAGAAAGAAAGAAATCATAGGCATCAGCGCATGCGAAAACATTTTTTGGTCGTTTCACCTCCCACAAAATATTACATAAAAATGGGTCAACAAGTCTTACATACTCCAGGATGTTACCAATGAAAAGTACAGATTGTACGCAAAAAATGAGCCCCCACATAGCTCAGTACACATAAAAATAAAGTTATGGGGGTCAGAAAATGGCAATGCAAAGGAAATATTCCTTTGTTCCCCCAGGTTTTCCAGTTTTTAAGGTATTAAAAATCTATACATACAGTATGTGGTATTGTTGTAATCTTAGTGACTGAAAGAATAAAAATGACAGGTCAGTTTTTCTGTGTTCAACATAAAACTGTTGCGGAATGGTGTTTTGTTTTTTTATAATTCCATTTGGAATGTTTTTCCCCGCTTCTCACCACAATGTATGCAACCACAAATTGTGCCATTAGAAAGCACATTTTTGTCCTACAAAAAACAAGCCCTCATATGGCTTTGTGAACGAAAAAATTAAAAAAAGATATGGTTTTGGGAGTCCTGGGAGTCAAAAATGAAAACTAAAAAAATTGAAAATCACCCAGTCTTCAAAGAGTTAAAAGGGTTTTTCTTTTAATTTTCTTGAAAATGTTAAAAAAAAAAAAATCGCTTCTAAAATTCTATACATCTTATGTCCTAAAAAATAAAATGCCATTTACAAAATGATGCCAACATAAAGTAGCCATATGGTGAATGTCAGGTAATAACCAGTCGTCTGTATCCCAAAATGGTAGCAATAAAAACGTCACCTCATCCCGCAAAAAAATGAGCCCCTACACAAGATCATAGCCAGAAAAATGAAAAATATATGGCTCTAAAGAATTGCAACACAAAAACATGATTTGTTTTCTAAAAAAAATGCTCTTATTGTGTAAAATGTAAAAAAAAAAAAAAAAAAAAAAAAAATACATAAGTGCATCCGTAACAACTGGCTCTACAAAAATATCACATGATCTATCCCATCAAGTGAACTGCCTAAAATAAATATAATAAAAATTATGCCAAAACAGCTTTTTTTATTTAGTCGCCCCACCTACTAAAAAACATAATATCAATCAAAAAGTCCTATGTATCCCAAAATGGTAGCAATAAAAACGTCACCTCATCCCGCAAAAAATAATTCCCCACATAAGACCATAGCCAGAAAAATAGAAAAAATATGGCTCTAAAAAAAATTGCAAAACAAAAACATGTTTTTTTTTCCTAAAAATGCTCTTATTGTGTAAAACGTAAAAAAAAAAAAAAAAAAAAAAAAAAAAAAAAATAGACATATTGTTGCGTCTGTAACAACCGGATCTATAAAAATATCCCATGATCTACCCCATCAAGTGAACGGTGTAAAAAAAAAATATAGAAAAATTACACCAAACTGCTTTTTTTGTGACTTAACCTCTCAAAAATGAGATAAAAAGTGATCAGAAAGCCAAATGTACCCCCAAAATTGTTCCAATAAAAAGCACAGCTTGTCCCACAAAAAATAAGCCCTCATGCAGCTCAGTCCACAAAAATAAAAAAGTTATCGCTCTTAAAAACCATGACAGAAAATTCCATGTTAGAAAATGCAGATGTCGCTCCTCCCCTTCTGAGCCCTGGCATACCCCCAAATAACAGTTTACGACCACAATTGGGGTGTTACTGTATTCAGGAGAAAGTGGGTGGCAAATTGTGGAGGGATATTATCTTGTTATCTTTTGTGAAAAAAAAAAGTTTGGGTCTAACGCACCATTTTCTTGTAAAAAAAAATTTGAATTTTTAATTTTCAAAGCTAAGGGTTATAAATTGTATGAAATGCCTGTAGGGTCAAGTGCTCGCTTCACCCCTTAAAAATTTCCTGGGTGGTGTAGTTTATAAAATGAGGGGTTTCCACTGTGGGGGTACCTCAGGGTCTCTTCAAATGCAACATTGTGCCCAAAAATCATTCCAACAAAATCTGCTCTCCAAAAACCATATGGCGCTCCTTGACTTCTGTGCCCTTCCGTGTCCCCATACAGCTGTATACTACCAGATGTGGGGTGTTTCTGCAAACTGCAGAATCAGGGTAATAAATATTGCGTTTTGTTTTGTTGTTAACCCTTGATGTGTTACAGGAAAAAATTGATTAAAATGGAAAATCTGCAAAAAAAAGTGGAATTTTTAAATTTCAGATCTATTTTGCTTTAATTCCTGTGGAATACTTAAAGGGTTAAGAACATTTCTAAAACCTGTTCTGAATAGTTTGAGGGGTGTAATTTCTAAAATGGGGTCATTTATGGGTGGTTTCTATTATGTCAGCCCTTGACGTTAGAACTGAACTGGTCCTTAAAAAAAGTTGATTTTGCAAATTTTCAAAAATTGCTTCTAAAATTCTAAACCTTCTAACGTCCTAAAAAAATAAAATGACACTACCAAAATGATGCCAACATAAAGTAGACATAAGGGGAATGTCAATTAATGAGTATTTTATGGGGTATCGCTATGTGTTTTAAAAGCAGAGAGATTCAAATTTAGAAAAGTGAATTTTTTCAAATTTTCGTTAACTTTTGGATTTTTTTTAAATAAATAAAGGTAAAATATATTGACTCAAATTTACCAGTAACATGAAGTACAGTCATGGCCAAAAGTTTTGAGAATGATACAAATATTCATTTTTACAAAGTCTACTGCTTCAGTTTTTATAATGGCAATTTGCATATACTCCAGAATGTTATAAAGAGTGATCAGCTTAACAGCAATTACTTGCAAAGTCAATATTTGCCTAGACAAAATGAACTTTATCCCCCAAAACACATTTCAACATCATTGCAGCCCTGCCTTAAAAGGACCAGCTAACATCGTTTCAGTGATTGCTCCATTAACACAGGTGTGGGTGTTGATGAGGACAGGGCTGGAGATCAATCTGTCATGATTAAGTAAGAATGACACCACTGGACACTTTAACCCTTACAGTACCAGCGCCGTACATGTACGGCGCTGGGGCGATGCGGGCACATGGCGCCCGCTCGCGGGTGCGGCGGGCGTCATGGCCGGCAAGTCTCTGCTGTTTCTAACAGCAGAGACTTGCCGCTACCTACTGTGTCGGCGGCGTCTTCCGGGTTGACTAGATGCCGTGATTACGGCATCTAGTTGCGTCTAAACCCGGAAGCGTTCGCTTCCGGGTGGTGTACAGACACCCCGTGTGGCCAATCGGGGTGTCTGTACACCATATGAAAACTGTAATCCTCGCTGGTGAGGATTACAGTTTTCAAAGTGCAATTCTTATTCTGGCCACTAGATGGCAGGCCAGGATAAGAAATGAGCAATTCATGGATTTAACTGCCTCTAGTAAATCCATGATTGCTCATAAAGAAAATTAAAAAGCCACAATATATAAGCTCATATTTGAGCATTCAAATAGTAAAAAAAAAAAAATAAAAAAAAATGTTAAAAAATATATAAAAAATAAAAAAGATATAAAAGTTCAAATCACCCCCTTTCCGTATAAGTAAAAAATAAATACCTAAATAACACTAAATATAGACATCATGGGTATCACCGTGACCGAAAACGCCCGTACTTTTAAAATATAAAAAAAAAAATCCAATACGGCGAATTGTGTGGCGGAAAAAAGCGTCCAAATTGCGATTTGCCGTTTTTTGTAGCTTTTTTTTTCTAAAAAAAATTAAATAAAAAGTGATCAAAAAGTTATACGCACCCCAGAATGGTATTAATAAAATCTTCAGATTGTCCCGCAAAAAATGAGCCCCCATACAGCTCTGTACACATAAATACCAAAAAGTTATAGGGGTCAAGATATGACAAGGAAAAAAAAAAAAAAAAAAAAAAAAAAAAAAGGGCAACTTTCTAATTTTTTTTTCACTATCAAAACGCAGGAAAAACTATACATATTAGGTATTGCCGGATTCGTACTGACCAGTAGAATGAAAATAACGGATCAGTTTTAATGCACATCGAACGCTGTAAATAAGAAACCCGTAGAACTGTAGCGGAATAGCGTTTTTTTTGCAATTTCACCTGATTTGGAATTTTTTTCCCGCTTCCCACTACACCATATGCAATATTAAATGGTGGCATTGGAAAGTACAACTTGTCCCGCAAAAAACAATCCCTCATACAGCTATGTGAACAGAAAAATAAAAGAGTTATGGCTGTTTGAAGGCAGGGAGCGCAAAACGAAAATGCATGACCGAAAAAACCTCCGGTACTGAAAGGGTTAAAAGGAGGCTGGTGCTTGACATCATTGTTTCTCTTCTGTTAACCATGGTCATCTCTAAAGAAACACGTGCAGTCATCATTGCACTGCACAAAAATGGCCTAACAGGGAAGAGTATCACAGCTAGAAAGATTGCACCTCAGTCAACAATCTATCGCATCATCAAGAACTTCAAGGAGAGAGGTTCCATTGTTCCCAAAAAGGCTCCAGGGCGCCCAAGAAAGACCAGCAAGTGCCAGGACCGTCTCTTAAAAGTGTTTCAGCTGCGGGATCGGGCTACCAGCAGTGCAGAGCTTGCTCAGGAATGGCAGCAGGCAGGTGTGAGTGCATCTGCACGCACTGTGAGGCGGAAACTCTTGGAGCAAGGCCTGGTCTCAAGGAGGGCAGCAAAGAAGCCACTTCTCTCCAGAAAAAAACATCAGGGACAGACTGATATTCTGCAAAAGGTACAGGGAGTGGACTGCTGAGGACTGGGGTAAAGTCATTTTCTCTGATGAATTGTTTCGATTGTTTGGGACATCTGGAAAACAGCTTATTCGGAGAAGACGAGGTGAGCGCTACCACCAGTCTTGTCTCATGCCAACTGTAAAGCATCCTGAAACCATTCATGTGTGGGGTTGCTTCTAAGCCAAGGGAATTGGCTCTCTCACAGTCTTGCCTAAAAACACAGCCATGAATAAAGAATGGTACCAGAATGTCCTCCAACTTCTCCCAACCGTCCAAGAGCAGTTTGGCGATCAACAATGCCTTTTCCAGCATGATGGAGCACCTTGCCATAAAGCAAAGGTAATAACTAAATGGCTCAGGGAACAAAACAGAGATTTTGGGTCCATGGCCTGGAAACTCCCCAGATCTTAATCCCATTGAGAACTTGTGGTCAATCATCAAGAGACGGGTGGACAAACAAAAACCTACAAATTCTGACAAAATGCAAGCATTCATTGTGCAAGAATGGACTGCTATCAGTCAGGATTTGGTCCAGAAGTTGATTGAGAGCATGCCAGGGAGAATTGCAGAGGTCCTGAAGAAGGGTCAACACTGCAAATATTGACTTGCTGCATTAACTCATTCTAACTGTCAATATAAGCTTTTGTTACTCATAATATGATTGCAATTATATTTCTGTATGTGATAAAAACATCTGACAAACACACACAAAAACCAGAGGGCAGCAGATCATGTGAAAATATAATATTTGTGTCATTCTCAAAACTTTTGGCCATGACTGTACAATGTGTCACGAGAAAACAATCTCAGAATGGCTAGGATAAGTAAAAGCGTTCCAAAGTTATTGCTACATAAAATGACACATGTCAGATTTGCAAAATTAGGCCTGGTCAGGAAGGGGGTAAGTGGCCCGGATGGGAAGTGGTTAAAGAACAGTCTCTGCTGGGCCTTATCCAAAAGAAAGTCAGAATACACCTGACTTTCATTTTGCATTGTCTGTCTATTCTCATCAGTTTTATTCTTAGAGAACTGATTCATCCATGGATTGCGGCTTCTTTTAGGGTCTTCTCTTTCAACCCATACCCCAATTTGTAGATTAGCGCTATTACTAACAAAAAGCCCAAAGGCCTTAAATGCATCCCACACTGATTGAATTTTAACAGATTTATAATTAGCATACCAAAAATATACTATTTCCGGTTTAATCAGATCATGATTCTGAAGTACCGACAGCCAGTAAGGATTCAATCTAAAAGGTGTGTGTGTGTGTGTGTGGGGGTGTCTTACCCTTTCTCTATCATCAAGCATACATAGCTTCAGATATACTGGGACATGATCCAAAAGTGACTGGGCCTCATATTTCATCTGTACAATATGATTCAAATATTTTTAATTTATTAAAGCCAGATCAATCCTAGACATGCAATTCCAAGATTTGCTCACATAGCAATAAGCTCTTTCCCCCGACCTATATAACCCCCCAAACATCCACAAAACCCGACTCCTGACCGAATTGTGACAAAGGGGATCCCTGATTAATTATAGAGTGGGCAACTCCTCCCATAGAAATCCTATCTATCTTGGGATTAATTACACAATTAAAGTCCCCATTAACTGATGTTAAGCAGTCTGGTCGTTGCTCCATAAAAAGTTAAGACTAAAAGGTTAACAGTTAAGAACATAAAAAGAAAAAGGTGGAGGAATATATATATATATATATATATATATATATATATATATATATAAAGGCTAGGATACATGATCTTCCAAAAAGTTTACCATAGAGAAAAATACATCTTCCCTGCTTATCAAGAGAGGACGTCTCATATACAAAGTCAATCTTTTTATGTATAAACACAGTCACTCCCCTGGAGTAGCTAGTATAAGTAGAGTGAAATTTCTGCAAGGCCCATCCTCTATTGATCTGCACAAGTGATTCCTCAGTGAGGTGGGTTTCTCACAAACAGATGGCAAATGTCTGTACTAAATTAAAAAAAATTAACCTAGACCAGGGATTAACCTTTTTTTTTAACCTAGACCAGGGATGGACAACCTGCGGCTCTCCAGCTGTTGTAAAACTACAATTCCCATCATGCTCTGCTGTAGGCAGTCTGGGCATGCTGGGAGTTCTAGTTTTGCAACAGCTGGAGAGCTGCAGGTTGGCCATCCCTGACCTAGTCCTTGTAAGTAAGAATCTTAACTTGGAATGTACAAGTCCCAAAATAAAGGGCCCCTTAAAGCCCCCAACCCCCCCTACACCCTTCAAGAGAGACGCATCGTAACCCAACCCCTAAAACCCCAACCCCTCCCCTCATCCCCTTTGATCCACAGCTGTAAAGCAGCAGACCTCTCTACTTGGACCAAACCTACCCCTCACCACCATCCCGTCACCAACTTTAGAAAAAAAAAAAACACGCCAAAAACGGACAAAGTACACCACTACTTAGACATTGTTCCGGTCAAGCCAATTAATCCGAAGTTTAGCTGGATACAGAAAAGAGTACTTAAAAAGCGCCTTCAGGCTAAGGAAATTAACTAAAAAAAAAACAAAAAAAAAAAAAACCAAAACAAAAAAAGGCTCTTTTCTTGAACCTCTTTTGAAAAATCCGGAAAAAAGGACAGTTTACTCCCATGGTATGAAATAGGGGGGCATTCTCTGGCCCTCTTTAAAATTATATCTCTGTCCCGTCATGCAAGTACAGTATCTTTGCCAGAAGTACCTGTGGACGATTTCCAGGAGTTGGTTTACCCCCAAGGGACCTCAACCAGAAATAATGAAGAAAAATGTTCCTTTCCAAAATTCTGAATCATTCCAACCGGATTTTTTTCTTCTGCACCCTCAGGTAACCCCAGGATTCTCACATTACATTGCCTTGAACTGTCTTCCAAGTCCACAATTTTTTTTTGTATCGTATTATAGTCAGACCTTAAGGTAGCAATTTCAGATTTTAATACTTTAAAGGGGTTCTCCGAGTTATATATATTGATGACCTATCCTCAGGACAGGATAGGTCATCAATATCAGATCGGCGGCGGTCTGACACCCGGCACCCCCCGCCGATCAGCTATTTGAAGAGGGGGCGCACGCCATATCAGCTCTGCCTCCTCTTCATTGTTTACATGCTGGCCGTAACGGGGTAGTGGTGAGTAGGTGTAATTACACCTAACTGCCCCATTCATTTCAATGGGAAGAACCCGGGTGCCGGGTGTCGGACCCCCGCCAATCTGATATTCATGACCTATCCTGAGGATATGTCATCAATATATATAACTCGGAGAACCCCTTTAACTTCACACTCTAGGGAGCTCACAGACTTCTCAATGAGAGTAACTCTGTCCAGTATCTTTGATACATCATTCCTTATCACAGACACATCAGACTGGACCACCCCAAGCTGATTTGCAATATCTTGTATTACCATTCCATTGTTTTTAACGGTAAGGAGCATCTCTTCTAAGGGTGAGGATGGTGAGGGTTCAGCAGTTAAGATATCATCTTCCTCCACTCTCCCAGCCGTATCACCCTGAGAATGTTCATCCAATGCCTCCTCCAAACGGGATCCTAGGATATTTTTTTGGGATTAACTTCCTGGTTCCCCTTCTGTCCTGATCTGGTATTTATATTTGGCGATTTAAAAAACGGATCTATTTTTGTGGGCTCCACACCTTTCTGAATTATTTTAGACATTTTTCACAGTTCTGATAAATATAGACATCAGAAGTCAAATAGTCACTAGTGCAATCTTATTATAAATTTATCAGAGTACCTTCACCAGTGTAAAAAAAAAATGTATTTGCACAGAACACATATGTGCTCCCCAAAAGAAATCAATGGCATCTGGATACTAATCACCAGTGAAAACAAGGAGCACATACCATATGTCCCAGGAAAGCAAACTTTGGCCTGACGTGTTTCTCTGAACCGTTCTCTGGGGTCAGTTCATCAGGGGTCCACATATTACAACCCCCTTCCCCATAAAATAGAAATAACAATGTATGAATAATGAAATGAGAAGATAATGATATTTGTATAAATGAATGACGTATCTGTGCAAATGAAGATGTTTATACCACACTAAGACAGATCAAAGTAACTAGAATTGTCACAAATAATTCAATGTTAGCAGTAACACACCCTCCAATAACACTGATTCTCCACAAAAACCAACGCTATGAAGACACAAAGGCTGTCGATATACAGCACACTAAATATACTATAATGAAGGAAATCAAATTATACTTCCCCAGGTACTGCAGAGAATGTCCAGGCTGGAGGAGATGACAATATAGGGTCAGTCTAGATAAGCATGATAGCATTGGTGGTGTAGTGGTGGCTATGTTGATGGAAGCAGGTCTCTGTCTATGAAAAACATGTATTCAGCGTTCTTTAAATACACGCACGCCAAAGTCACATGACCGGAAATCGGCAGTGGAACGCATGGTAGAACACAAATACAGGAAGTAGATAGCATTCATTCTAATACTATGAAGAAACCGGACAGAAACTATTCTGGGCACAGAATTAAAGATCAAAATAGGGAATCGTTATGCATATCTACTACAGGAGAACAAATCTGACTTATTATTATTTTTATATATAATAAGTATCACAAATTGTCAACTTTATCAGCTAATCGAGCATGGGAAAAGGGAGGAGCAAAGAACGAGGGAGGCTACCACACTCATGCTATAAATATGATATAATAATGGATGCCAGATATAATAATATATCCTAAATCTCCCCCAGAGATATAAGATATAGAGATAGACCAATCTGGACAATTCAGGATTCAAATAAAACATGCAAAATCAATATATTCATTGAGACCACAAGGGGTAATAGTATTCACTCTATATGTCCATCTAGCTTCTTTTTGCCTCAAAATGGAGTCAAGATCACCACCTCAATCCTAATTGTCTCAATAACCGAGAAAGATAAAATTCTAGCATCTCCATTGTGTTTGATGGTCACATGTCTAGAGATGGGTTTGTCAAGTTTATGTCTCACATCTCCCACATGTTCCAAAATCCATCTCTTAATCTGTCTCTCTCTTAGTGTGGTATAAATATATCTTCATTTGCACAGGTATTTCTTTCATCTATACAAATATCATTATCTCCTCATTATTTATACATTGTTATTTCTATTTTTATGGGGGAGGGGGGGGGGTTGTTATATGTGGTACCCTGATGAACTGACACCAGAAAACGGTTAAGAGAAACGCGTAGGAACAAAGTTTGCTTTCCTGGGACATATGGTATGTGCTCCTCTTATTTCCACTAGTGATCAGTATCAGGATGCTATTGGTTGCTTTTGGGGAGCACATATGTATTATGTGCAAATACATTTTTTTGTTGTAAATTTATTATTTTCTGATATATATCTGACTATTGACAAACTTGGACTGTGATCATAGGTCTCTTCCTTGGGTGGTGGTATCTATCCCCTGTCAGGGACATACAGGGCCAAATAGGAGGTTGCTGACACAGGATCGCCCTTATCAGGGTGGCCATTCCGTTTTTGATAGGCAGGGCCTATAGTTTAATAGGGCAATTGTAAGGGAGAGTTATCATTTCCTTTCTTGTCCAGCCCAGCCTTATTAGCTCCATTTTATGACCATAACGTGGGTGATTTTTAATGATCATCAGTAAAGGTTACGTTTTACACTGGTGCAGGTACTCTGTAATGAATTATTTTAGGAACTGAGAGTTCCGCTGACCGCCTATTTTGCTTAGGGCCCTTTTTTTCGTCTGCTGCGCTCGTTTTTTCTTTTTTTTCCCCTTTCCTTCAAATTTTCTCCTTTTTTCTTTTCTCCTCTTCCTTTTTTTTTCTTCCTTTAGTCCGCTTCCTTTCCACCCGTTTCCTTCCCCCTCTATTATATATTTTTTTTCTCCTTCCCCCTTCCTTCATCTTTTTACTTAATTTCTCTTCCTTAAACACAAAGGGAAAAAAAGGAGCCAAAGTCAAGGAAAAAGAAGAAACCCAACATGGGTAGCTCTCACTGGAATTTTCAGAGGGCTGGGGGCGCGGATTGTAGGTCGGCAACACAGGGATAGCGAGAGACCACAAGGAAAAGGTACCGGACATCCAGGGTCCGGGAGGAAAGTAAATCCAGGAAGGCACCAGCAGAGATCACGGAGAACAAATGAAGCAGAGCAGGCACGGTGGAAGCGGAATCCAGAGGATGAGATTCCAAGGAGGAATCAGGATCAGCAAGGAGGAGGCAACACTGCAGGCGCACACCACAGGCAGGAGAAGGAGTGGAGGACCAGAGGTACAGATGACCCTCACTGCTTCTACCACCTCGGTGTCCAACGAGGTCAGCCAGGACCAAGCCAGGTAGCGGCATCTAGAATGGAGGCATGTGGCAGGTAGGGGGGAGGAAGGAGGGCGTGAAACCTTATGTCATCACGTCCTACTATTCACACTCTCTCTGACTCTCTCTCTCTCACTGCTAAGCGTCATATCTTCCCTTCAAGATGCTGACACAGCCGCTGCTTTATACAACACCACAATTACTTCACCCATTAACTCAGCTGTCCCTCTCACACACACCAGAACCTGGCAATTCAATCAAGAACTCTGACACACTAACTACAAAACTACTAACAAAAAATAAAAAAAATAAAAAAATTGAGAAACTTATATCATCTCTTTCCTGCAACCCAAAACAACTGTTTAAAACTGTACCTTTAATTCTCTACTCCCCACACCCTTGATCTCAGCTGAAGACATTTCCTCATATTTCAAAGATAAAATCAACAAAATACGTGAAAGATTCAAACTACCCCTACTTTCTCCCTACACAGCTGTCCAGTGCTCTTCCTACATAACCCAGTTTACCACTGTGACAAAAGAAAACTTTTCAATCTCCAAGTCACAAACCTCACCACCTGTGCCCTTGACCCAATCCTCATCCCCAATCTCACGACTATAGTTATCCCTGCACAAACCCACCTTCTCAACCTATCAACCTACTGCTGGAGTCTTCCCTTCCTCTTTTAAACATACAACCATCACACCCATACTCAAGAAGCCCTCCCTGGACCCATCCCATTCACATCAAAACTCCTAGAACAACATGTTCATCTCGAACTGTCCTCCCATCTCTCATTCCACTCTCTTTTTGATCAGCTGTAGTCTGGCTTCATACCCAATCATTCCACTGAAACTGCCCTAACCAAAGTCGCCAACGATCTGCTAACTTCCAAAGCTAAATGTCACTACTTTGTGCTCCACGTCCTTGACCTGTCCTCTGACTTTTATACTGTTGACCACTCTCTCCTGTTACAAACCCTCTCTTCCCTCAGCATTAGAGACCTGGCCCTGTACCTCACCAACAGAGCCTTCAGTACTTCCCATTCATCCACCACCTCCTGATCATGCCACCTCTCTGTTAGTGTCCCTCAAGGCTCTGTCCTGGGTCCCCTACTTTTCTCCATTCAGCCTGGGACAGCTTATAGAGTCTCATGGCTTCTAATACACCTCTATGCTGACAACACTCAAATCTACCTCTCTGACCCAGATGTCACTTCCCTTGTATCCAGAATCCCAGTGTATCTGTAGGCTATATCTTCAGTCTAGTCCTCTCGCGTCCTAAAACTCAACATGGAGAATGCCGTAATTAGACTCACCGGTAATTCCGTTTCCTTGAATCCACCAAGACGGCCACAAGTGAGGGATGACCCTTGACTTCTGTAGGGGAAGGAATACACAGAGAGAGAGTTTAAAACTCTCCCACCCCCTAGCACCCTCAGTGTTTACCAAGGAAGGTGAAACTATATATTTTTTAGGGTATTACATCATACCCCATAAATAGGATATTATGACACAGTGACCCTATGTTCGGCATTTCGTCATTTCAAGTAACTAACTTAACCGCCTGCAGGACTTTTTGGCCAAAGGATAAATCTGCAGAGGCAGAAAAATTAAAGCGATAACGTTTCACAAAAGTGTTACTGCTAGACCAAGTAGATGCCCTGCAAATCTGGTCTAGGGAGACTCTGGCTTTCTCCGCCCAGGAAGAGGCCATAGCCCTGGTTGGATGGGCTTTGATACCTGGAGAACAAGACATATTCTGAAGGGAATAACAACAATCTATAGTAGATCTAATCCAACGGCCTATAGAAGCCTTAGAAAGTTTCTTCCCCTTGTTTCTCCCCTCAAATTGGACTAAAAGATTATCAATTTTCCTGAAACTACTGTTTGTCTCTAAATAATGAATGATAGTGTCTCTAACGTCTAGAAGGTGCCATCTTTACTCATTGGAATCTTTTGGGAAGCTGAAAAAGGATGCCAAAATTATCTCCTGATTATGATGAAAATCTGACACCACCTTAGGAAGAATACCTGGATCTAATTTCAAACTACATGATTCTCAAAAATCCTAAGATAAGGTTCTCTACAAGAGAGGTAGCGCACGTGATGGCAATCAGGAAGCCCATCTTGAAGGACAGATGTTTAACAGAAATTTCAGATAAAGGAAAAAAAAAGGGGGCTTTAATCAAACCCTTTAATACTATGCTAAGATAAGAAGGGTTGGTCTTAACCTCGAGACGGCTCGGACAAATCTCTTTATCCATCTGTGATCGGCGAGGCTTGTATCATAAAAGGCACTCAAAGCCGATATCTGAACCTTAAGGGTGCTTGGCCTCAACCCTAATTCTAAGCCACTCTGCAGAAAATCTAGTATCTTACTAATAGCTGGCGAGGTGGTATCAGGGTGATCCTCCCCTAGCCAGCTGCAGAACCTTTTCCAGATTTTAAGGTAAATGGAAGACATAACCTTTTTCCTGCTTGCTTTAAAGGGAATCTGTCAGCTCTGAAACACCCTCCAAACTACAGTAAGCGGTGTATAGCGTAAGTGACATTGAGTACGGTTATGTAATTTTTATCTTCATACTCACTTGCATTCTGACTCTGTGCTCTGACAAACCAGCAGTAAAATGTACTCAGTGGACTCCGGTGTTCACTCACATAATGGAGAGGACTCAAAGAAGAGTCCTCTCAATGTATTTTACTGCCTGTTTGTGGGAGCACAGCATCAGAATGGAAGTGAGTATGAAGATAAAACTTACATAATCGGATTCAGCATCACTTACACTATACACCGCTTACTCTAGTTCAGGGGGTGTTTCGGAGCGGACAGGTTCCCTTTAAGTGTGAGAATTACTTTTTCCAAAAGGTCTTGTCTCTTGAGGAACTCGCTTTCAGGATCCAGACTGCTAGCTTAAAGATTTAGGGGCTCGGATGTATTATTGGTCCGTGAGAGAGGCTCTCCCACTGAAAGGGTATTATCCAAGGTTCTTCTAACGCATTTGTTTCAGAACAGAGAACCAGCTTCTTTTTGGCCAGTGAGGGGCTATTAGTATTACCGTTGCTGGTTCCATTTGGATCTTTTGGATTACTCGCAGAATTAGGGGAAAAGGTGGAAAAGCATAGACGAGATCCCAGGTCCATTTTATGGAAAGAGCGTCCACTGCCCAAGGTTTTTCCCTGGGATTCAGGGAACAAAATCGAGTGACCCGAGTGTTTTTTCTGGAGGCAAAAAGGTCTATTTGTGGTGTCCCCCACCTGGAAATAATCTCCTCAAAGATTACTCGGTTCGATTACCATTCTCCTGGATCTAATGTTCGACGACTTAGGAAGATTCTTTGATCCTTTAAGATGAACAGATGTTATATTCTTCTTGATACTTCCCCCAGATGTTTTAGGTAAGCCACTGTAGTAATGTTGCTGGAAATGATCTTCAGATGTTTGTCTTTTAGAAGAAAAATGAGCTTCTGTAAGGGTCATGAGAACTGCATACAGTTCCCTGTAGTTTGAGGATCTGTTTTTTAGAATCTCTGACCAATCTCCTTGGAAGTAAAAAGGTTCCTACCTTTGCTCCCCAACCTGAAGCGCTGGCATCGGTCACTATTTGACTCTCTGGGATTTTGACCCAGTTTATACTCTCCACCAGTTTCTATTTTGACCAAGAATGGAATGCTTATTATTTTGTCCAGGGATGATTGTTTCCAATTCCAATTCCGTAAGATCCAAGATTGTGTAATTCTGGGGGCCTGACACCATGGGACTGAAATTATGCAGGAGGTATAGGAACGAGCCGTCCCATTGAAATGAAGGGGGCGGCTTGGGTGTAATGACACCTGCTCACCGCTGCGGATGTTACAGGGAACGGGTAAACAATGAAGAGGAGGCAGCGCTGGGACGGCGCACGCCTCCTCTTCAAACAGCCGATCTGATATTGATGACCTATCCTGAGGATAGGTCATTAATAAATATAACTTGGATAACCCCTTTAAGGATAAACCCTCTACCCTTGTCTCCTTTTGTATAGCTCCAATGGCCCGATTTATCCAATTTAGTCAACCTCCCACCCATCCCTGTAGCTGATAGAAGTTGATTTTTACCTTTATTTTTTCAATCTCTGTTGGCTGCGGAGTGAAAGGGGGTGACCTGGCCTAAAACCTTCCCGGACACCTGATGTACCTGTGTGCCGAATTTGGTGAAATCGGTCCAGTAGTTTGGTCGCGCATAGAGAACAGACAGACACTCATTTTTATATTATTAAGAGATTATATATATATATATATATATATATATATATATATATATATATATATATATATATATATATAGAGATATATATATATATATATATATATATATATATATATATACATATACACACATATACACACACATACATACACATAGTCAGTACAGACCAAAAGTTTGGACACACCTTCTCAAAGAGTTTTCTGTATTTTACATGACTGAAAATTGTAGATTCACACTGAAAACATCAAAACTGTGAATTAACACATGTGGAATTATATACTTAAAGAGGCTCTGTCACTAGGTTGTAACTTATGTATTTAAATACATAGGTTACAAGGCCTAGTGACAACTTTTAAAATCATACCTTTCATGCAGAGTTCTGCGCAGCGGTCACGTAGAAATTTAAAACTTTAAAAAGTATGCAAATGAGCCATCGGAGCACCGGGGGGCGGCCTCTTTCCTCTGGAGCACCGCTCCTTCACCGCCCCCCCCGGGCCCGAGGCACGTCCCCTGTCTGTAATCACGCCCCTTTCTGTATATGATAGACAGCGCTAGACTGGTACTGGTACTGTGTGGGAGAATTGTCCGCTCACTGTGCGGACTGCACACAATACCATACTCAGAAGAGAGCACACACGCATACTGTATTCAGAATAGATTGCACACACAATACTGTATTCAGAAGAGAGTGCATGTAGTGAGAGCGGTCAGTAATGAGGTCTATATCAGGCTTATAACACCATGGTTCTGACTGTAGATCGCTGCACTAATGTTATCAGCAGAAATATCTATTGTGTCTACAAATAATGGACTTTCTACAGAATGGAAAGAGAGAACTAGATCTGCTGATTACAAGCTGTAGCATACTGTAAGACTCACCATGTTGTGGGTTGGAATGAAATCTACCAAGTTACTTGCAAGTTCCATCAGCTTATACAGTATGTTAGAAGCTGCTAACTGCACGGTGTAACAGGATGTGGGGGCAGTGCAGTAGAGCTGTGGTAGTGCATGTGAAATCCACAGGAACGCCCAGAGAGGCTCAGAGCAGAAGAGTGAGTGAGTGAATCTCATAGAAGAGCATTTATGAGTGCATGTGAAGCAAAGCAAAAAGTAAACTAACAAGTGCAATTCTATTATGTGCTGCATTACAGTAAGATATGATCTTATTGATTTTTAGTGCACAAAGGTGTCCGTAGCCTTTAAGCTTCACTGTGGAAACCATACATGTAGAAATCATTCCTATCTCACAAAGACATGGCAGTTGAAATTAAAAATCTAAAATTTTGACTCCTGACCAAAGTACAGATTTCCAATGGTCTAATGGGCCTCGTGTTTCTTGGCCCAAGCAATTTTCCTTTTCTGAGGCTGTACAGTCATGGCCAAAAGTTTTGAGAATGATACAAATATTAATTTTTACAAAGTCTACTGCTTCAGTTTTTATAATGGCAATTTGCATGTACTCCAGAATGTTATAAAGAGTGATCAGCTTAACAGCAATTACTTGCAAAGTCAATATTTGCCTAGAAAATGAACTTTATCCCCCAAAACACATTTCAACATCATTGAAGCCCTGCCTTAAAAGGACCAGCTAACATAGTTTCAGTGATTGCTCCATTAACACAGGTGTGGGTGTTGATGAGGACAGGGCTGGAGATCAATCTGTCATGATTAAGTAAGAATGACACCACTGGACACTTTAAAAGGAGGCTGGTGATTGGCGTCATTGTTTCTCTTCTGTTAACCATGGTCATCTCTAAAGAAACACGTGCAGTCATCATTGCACTGCACAAAAATGGCCTAACAGGGAAGAGTATCGCAGCTAGAAAGATTGCACCTCAGTCAACAATCTATCGCATCATCAAGAACTTCAAGGAGAGATGTTCCATTGTTGCCAAAAAGGCTCCAGGGCGCCCAAGAAAGACTAGCACGTGCCAGGACCGTCTCTTAAAAGTAATTCTGGGGGCCTGACACCATGGGACTGAAATTATGCAGGAGGTATAGGAACGAGCCGTCCCATTGAAATGAAGGGGGCGGCTTGGGTGTAATGACACCTGCTCACCGCTGCGGATGTTACAGGGAACGGGTAAACAATGAAGAGGAGGCAGCGCTGGGACGGCGCACGCCTCCTCTTCAAACAGCCGATCTGATATTGATGACCTATCCTGAGGATAGGTCATTAATAAATATAACTTGGATAACCCCTTTAAGGATAAACCCTCTACCCTTGTCTCCTTTTGTATAGCTCCAATGGCCCGATTTATCCAATTTAGTCAACCTCCCACCCATCCCTGTAGCTGATAGAAGTTGATTTTTACCTTTATTTTTTCAATCTCTGTTGGCTGCGGAGTGAAAGGGGGTGACCTGGCCTAAAACCTTCCCGGACACCTGATGTACCTGTGTGCCGAATTTGGTGAAAATCGGTCCAGTAGTTTGGTCGCGCATAGAGAACAGACAGACACTCATTTTTATATTATTAAGAGATTATATATATATATATATATATATATATATATATATATATATATATATATATATATATATAGAGATATATATATATATATATATATATATATATATATATATACATATACACACATATACACACACATACATACACATAGTCAGTACAGACCAAAAGTTTGGACACACCTTCTCAAAGAGTTTTCTGTATTTTACATGACTGAAAATTGTAGATTCACACTGAAAACATCAAAACTGTGAATTAACACATGTGGAATTATATACTTAAAGAGGCTCTGTCACTAGGTTGTAACTTATGTATTTAAATACATAGGTTACAAGGCCTAGTGACAACTTTTAAAATCATACCTTTCATGCAGAGTTCTGCGCAGCGGTCACGTAGAAATTTAAACTTTAAAAAGTATGCAAATGAGCCATCGGAGCACCGGGGGGCGGCCTCTTTCCTCTGGAGCACCGCTCCTTCACCGCCCCCCCGGGCCCGAGGCACGTCCCCTGTCTGTAATCACGCCCCTTTCTGTATATGATAGACAGCGCTAGACTGGTACTGGTACTGTGTGGGAGAATTGTCCGCTCACTGTGCGGACTGCACACAATACCATACTCAGAAGAGAGCACACACGCATACTGTATTCAGAATAGATTGCACACACAATACTGTATTCAGAAGAGAGTGCATGTAGTGAGAGCGGTCAGTAATGAGGTCTATATCAGGCTTATAACACCATGGTTCTGACTGTAGATCGCTGCACTAATGTTATCAGCAGAAATATCTATTGTGTCTACAAATAATGGACTTTCTACAGAATGGAAAGAGAGAACTAGATCTGCTGATTACAAGCTGTAGCATACTGTAAGACTCACCATGTTGTGGGTTGGAATGAAATCTACCAAGTTACTTGCAAGTTCCATCAGCTTATACAGTATGTTAGAAGCTGCTAACTGCACGGTGTAACAGGATGTGGGGGCAGTGCAGTAGAGCTGTGGTAGTGCATGTGAAATCCACAGGAACGCCCAGAGAGGCTCAGAGCAGAAGAGTGAGTGAGTGAATCTCATAGAAGAGCATTTATGAGTGCATGTGAAGCAAAGCAAAAAGTAAACTAACAAGTGTGTGCTGCATTACAGTAAGATATGATCTTATTGATTTTTAGTGCATAAAGGTGTCCGTAGCCTTTAAGCTTCACTGTGGAAACCATACATGTAGAAATCATTCCTATCTCACAAAGACATGGCAGTTGAAATTAAAAATCTAAAATTTTGACTCCTGACCAAAGTACAGATTTCCAATGGTCTAATGGGCCTCGTGTTTCTTGGCCCAAGCAATTTTCCTTTTCTGAGGCTGTACAGTCATGGCCAAAAGTTTTGAGAATGATACAAATATTAATTTTTACAAAGTCTACTGCTTCAGTTTTTATAATGGCAATTTGCATGTACTCCAGAATGTTATAAAGAGTGATCAGCTTAACAGCAATTACTTGCAAAGTCAATATTTGCCTAGAAAATGAACTTTATCCCCCAAAACACATTTCAACATCATTGAAGCCCTGCCTTAAAAGGACCAGCTAACATAGTTTCAGTGATTGCTCCATTAACACAGGTGTGGGTGTTGATGAGGACAGGGCTGGAGATCAATCTGTCATGATTAAAGGGGTTGTCTCACTTCAGTAAGTGGCATTTATCACGTAGAGAAAGTTAATACAAGACACTTACTAATGTATTGTTATTATCCATATTGATTCCTTTGCTGTCTGGATTCATTTTTCCATCCCAATATATATTCCTCGTTTCCATGGTTACAGACCACCCTGCAATCCATCAGTGGTGGTCGTGCTTGCACAATATAGGAAAAAGCACCAGCCTATGTGAGCTCCCATGGTCCCCGCCACCAGAGAGGCTGATGCTTTTTCCTATAGTGTGCAAGCGTGACCACCACTGATGAATTGCACGGTGGTCGTAACCATGGAAACGACCATTGTATAATGTGATGGAAAAATGAGTGAAGCCAGCAAAGGAGGCAATATGGATAATAACAATACATTAGTAAGTGGCTTGTATTAACTTTCTCTACATGATAAATGCCATTTACTGAAGTGAGACAACCCCTTTAAGTAAGAATGACACCACTGGACACTTTAAAAGGAGGCTGGTGATTGGCGTCATTGTTTCTCTTCTGTTAACCATGGTCATCTCTAAAGAAACACGTGCAGTCATCATTGCACTGCACAAAAATGGCCTAACAGGGAAGAGTATCGCAGCTAGAAAGATTGCACCTCAGTCAACAATCTATCGCATCATCAAGAACTTCAAGGAGAGATGTTCCATTGTTGCCAAAAAGGCTCCAGGGCGCCCAAGAAAGACTAGCACGTGCCAGGACCGTCTCTTAAAAGTGTTTCAGCTGCGGGATCGGGCTACCAGCAGTGCAGAGCTTGCTCAGGAATGGCAGCAGGCAGGTGTGAGTGCATCTGCACGCACTGTGAGGCGGAGACTCTTGGAGCAAGGCCTGGTCTCAAGGAGGGCAGCAAAGAAGCCACTTCTCTCCAGAAAAAACATCAGGGACAGACTGATATTCTGCAAAAGGTACAGGGAGTGGACTGCTGAGGACTGGGGTAAAGTCATTTTCTCTGATGAATCCCCTTTTCGATTGTTTGGGACATCTGGAAAACAGCTTATTCGGAGAAGACGAGGTGAGCGCTACCACCAGTCTTGTCTCATGCCAACTGTAAAGCATCCTGAAACCATTCATGTGTGGGGTTGCTTCTCAGCCAAGGGAATCGGCTCTCTCACAGTCTTGCCTAAAAACCCATGAATAAAGAATGGTACCAGAATGTCCTCCGAGAGCAACTTCTCCCAACTGTCCAAGAGCAGTTTGGCGATCAACAATGCCTTTTCCAGCATGACGGAGCACCTTACCATAAAGCAAAGGTGATAACTAAATGGCTCAGGGAACAAAACAGAGATTTTGGGTCCATGGCCTGGAAACTCCCCAGATCTTAATCCCATTGAGAACTTGTGGCAATCATCAAGACGGGTGGACAAAAAACCTACAAATTCTGACAAAATGCAAGCATTCATTGTGCAAGAATTGACTGCTATCAGTCAGGATTTGGTCCAGAAGTTGATTGAGAGCATGCCAGGGAGAATTGCAGAGGTCCTGAAGAAGGGTCAACACTGCAAATATTGACTTGCTGCATTAACTCATTCTAACTGTCAATATAAGCTTTTGTTACTCATAATATGATGTAATTATATTTCTGTATGATAAAAACATCTGACAAACACACAAAAACCAGAGGGCAGCAGATCATGTGAAAATATCATATTTGTGTCATTCTCAAAACTTTTGGCCATGACTGTACTTATGAGCGACTGTTTTATCATAGCATCTGTTGGTTTTTATGACCGTCAAAGTTCTGGAAAGGGCAAGAACGTCAAAAGGTAGTATTTTCTGAAACACTACCTGTATCACAAGCCCCACCAGAAAGGTAGAGGAAGATTAAGGTGGTAAACAAATAGCTCAGAAACTGGTGTAGGAAGGAGAGGTTTGGGTTCCTGGAGAGCTAGTCTGACTCCTCTGTTGGCTACAGGCTCTATTGTAGGGATTGGCTAGACTTCAATGGGGAAGGTGCAGCTGTTGGGGGAGAAGATGGCTAGAGCGTCAGACAAGTGTTTAAACTAAGGACTGAGAGGAGGGTAATTACATTAACCCTTTTGCTACCAGCGCCGTACAGGTACAGCACTGGAGTTACGGGCAAACATGGCGCCCGCTCGCACATGCAGCAAGCATCCTGGTTGGCAGGTTTCCGCTATTTCAAACAGCAGAGAATCACCGCGACTAGCAATAATGTCAATCACGGTAATTAAAGCCTTTAGATGCCGTGATAAAGTGAGATCATAGAAGGGTGAAAAACCTGGAAGCTTGTGCTTTCTGGCTTCTTACTGGCATCCTCTGCAGCCAGTGAGGATGCCGGTAATTTATTTTAAGGCACCGAGTCTCGCTGAAGACACTCAGGGCATTACAGCTGTCTTATTTTGGGCACCATTTATTCCTGAGCAATTCTCAGGAATAAATGGATTTTAAAAATTCATAATTGTTCAGAATTAAAAGAAAAAAAATTGGATTTTGTACGCTCAAATACAAGCATATTTTCATTGCCTCTCTAACCCAAAAAAAGTAATAAAATGTGATCAAACACACACTCGAATATGGTATCGATAAAAACTACAAGTTGTCTTGCAAAACATGAGCCCCCTCACAGCTCAGTAGATATAGCAAAAAAAAAAAAAGTTATGTCCGGGATATGCCGTCTAATCCATGTCATTACTGAACATGTGGTGCAACCTATGTACTGTAAGTTGGAAGATGTGCAAGTGATGAGATAAACCACATAAGGAGGAGTTACAATTTGCATGTTGTAACACCTGTCTGTGGTACAGGACACAAAGGAGTGCAAGCACTGGATTACAGAACAGCAAATACACTTTAAATGCAGACATTTATAAGTTCCCTTGTGGAAAAGCCATGATGTACTAGGACCGCTGGAGGATACAAACAGACTAGAGGATAGTAATTGTCCTAGAGTGGGAGCCCTCCTGGATACACATTTGTATCCCATGGAGAGAACTTGAGAAAACTAAGGGTCCTGATAAAGTACATGGCAAATATTTGTGAATGAGCTTACAGAGGAAAATTCCAAACTGTAACGGGTAGAAAAAAATACGAGAGAAGAATTTTTATTTGAAATCGGATCAGGACTGAATGATTTGGGACAAATCAAATCCAATCTTTCAATGTCACGCCGCAATGATGCAGTCATTCATGCAAAAGGAGCCCCAACCAAGTATTGAGTGCATTTACTGTACATACTTTTCATTTGGCGAACATTTCTGTGTTTAAAAAAAAAAAAAAAAAAAAAGTACAGTTGGTCTAATATAATACTCTAATTTTCTGAGATAATGACTTTATGGCTTACAGCCAAGGAAAACCCAAAACATCAACATTAACAGAAATAAACAATTGAAAAAGTTCAAACTGTTTGTAACGACTCTATATAATATGTGTTTCACTTTTTGAATTGAATTACAAAAAAAACTACTTTTTGATGATATTCTAATTTATTGAGATGCACTTGTAGTTGAGTGGTTCTTGCCACAATGTGTATTAGAACATTACTAAAATACGCAGTACGGAATTGTGTACCAATCCTACATCTCCACAAAGCAACTGATTCTAAACCATATTATGAAGGAAAGAAGTTAAAGGGGTTGTCCGAGTTGTGAAAAAAAAAATGTATAGTACTGTAAATCTGATGGGCAGCAATATATAACTAAGTTAAGCAAATTTTAGGCAAAAAAAAAAAAAATCTATATTTCCACATTTCCCAGGTTCTCTTCTGGTCTTTGTTTACATGCAATAATAACAATCTCTGCCCCTCCCCCTTCCTGCTATGCAAAGGCAGTGAATACAAGAGCTGGCCTGAGTGACATGTCTGCTGGAATACTCTGCAGCATGTTGTATGTGTAGGACTACAAGTCCCAGCTGTACAATGACATTGCTAATACACGCAGGGTCTCCCCCCTACCTGTTCTTGTACTTTGCATCTCCTCCAGTATCAGCTCTGTGTCTGTAGGGTGAGAAGGGCAGATCCTGTGTCTCTTTACATCTGCAGCTGCTGTTGTAAAGCCTTCAGTGTGTTCTGGCTGAAGGGGTTAATGTTTTATCTGAAAGAATCCAGGGAGAGAGCAGATAGCAGCCCCGGCAAAGCAGGGGGCGTGGGCAGCACAGTGACGTTTCGTGTACAGGCTCTAATCTGCTGGTGCACGAATGCAAGATTAGCAGAGAGGCAAGCTGACATCACAGGTCATGTGACCCTCATTGAAACCTGAGAAACCAGCAGCTTTAGAAGCAGAAAGTGTATGGAAAAGCTGTTGTATTTGACTAGTTAGAAACATACAAAGGACAAAAAAAAAAAAAAAAAAATAAGTGCCAAAACAGCCATTTTTTGGTCACCTTCCCTCACAAAAAGTGTAATAGCAGGTGATCAAAAAGGCGTATTTAACACAAAATGGTACCAATCAAACCGTCATCTTGTCCCGCAAAAATGATACCATACCTGAGACAATCGCCCGAAAAATAAAAAAAATATGGCTGTCAGAAAATGGCAACACAAAAAAAGATTTTATTCTGTTCAAAAATAAATCTAATGTGTAAAACTTTCCAAAAATAAAAATGTTAGGGATATTGGGTATCGACACGTCCGTAACAACCTGCTCTATAAAAATATTACATAATATGGCCCCCCAGGTGAATGCTGAAATTTTTATTTTTTTTAAAAACTATGCCAAAACAGCCATTTTTTTCCCTCTTGCCTCACAAAAAGTGTAATAGCGGGCGATCAAAAAGGAGTATTTAACCCAAAATGGCACCAAACAGTTATCTTGTCCTGCAAAAATGATACCCTACCTGAGACAATCACCCAAAAAATAAAAAAATATGGCTCTCAGAAAATAGCAACACAAAAAAAGATTTTATTCTGTTCAAAAATAAATCTAACGTGTAAAATTTAATAAAAATAAAAATGGTAGACATATTGGGTCTCGCCGCATCCGTAACAACCTGCTCTATAAAAATATCATATGATTTGCCCCCTCAGGTGAATGCTGTAAAAAAAAATTTTTAAAACTATGCCAAAACAGCTATTTTTTTTTCACCTTGACTCACAAAAAGTGTAATACCAAGCAATCAAAAAGTCTTATGTACCCCAAAATGGTACCAATGAAAAAGTCACCTCATCCCGCAAAAAATGAGCCCCCACATAAGACAATCACTCAAAAAAATAAAAATCAATGGCTCCCGCAAACCAATCCATCAAAATCTGTTCTTCAAAATCCATATGGCACTCGTTCTGTTCTGAGTCCTGCCATGTGCCCCCACAGCAGTTTACCACCACATATGGGGCGTTGCCTTATTCAGGAGAAAATGGGGAACAACTTATTGGGTGCTTTTCTCCTGTTACCCCTTGTCAAAATGAAAAATTTGGGGCTAAAGCAACATTTTATTGGAAGTAATGAAACTTTTGATTTTCACAGCCAAGTGTTTCCAAATTCCGTAAAACACTTAGGGGGTCAAAGTGGTCAGTACCCCCCTTAATATATTCTTTGAAGGGTGTAGTTTCCAAAATGGGGTCACTTTTTGAGGGTTTCCACTGTAGGGGTACGTCAGGGTCTCTCAATTACAAAATGGTGCCTAAAAACCATTCTAGCAAAATCTGCCCCCAAAATTCGTATGGCGCTCCTTTCCTTCTGACCACTGCCACAAACCCATAGAGACATTTACCACCACATATGGGGTATTTCTGTAAACTGCAGAATCAGAGTAATATATATTGAGGTTTAGTTTGCTGTTAACCCTTGCTGTGTTGCAAGAAAAAAAAATATTAACATGAATAATCTACCAAAAAAAGTGAAATTTTGAAATTTCACCCCCACTTTCCTTTAATTCTTGTGGAACACCTCAAGGGTTAACAAACTTTGCAACATCAGTTTTTTATAATTTGAGGGGTGTAGTTTCTAAAATGGGGTCATTTATGGGTGATTTCATTATGTAAGCCCCTCAAAATCACTTTATATCCGAATTGGTGCTTAAAAAAATAGTTTGGGAAATTTTGTTGAAAATTTTAAAAATTGCTTCTAAACTTCTAAGCCTTCAAGTTCTAACGTCCGAAAAAAGTAAAATGACATTTATAAAATGATACCAACATGAAGTAGACATATGGGGAATGTAAAATAATAACTATTGTTGGAGGTATTACTATGTATTTTTAAAGTAGAAAAACTGAAATTTGCTAATTTTTTTTGTTATAAATAAAAATGAAATATTTTGCCAGAAATTTACTACTGTCATGAAGCACTATATGTGACAACAATCTCAGAATGGTCTGGATAAGTAAAAGCGTTCCAAAGTTATTACCACATGAAGTGACATGTCAGACTAGCAAAAAATGGCCTGAGCAGGAAGGTGAAAACAGGGCCGGGGCTGAAGAGGTTAACTCTTGCCAACATTTTTTTTACGTTTCTGTTATCTTTATTCTGCGGCCCTTATGGGAAAACATTCACTTCAATTGGGGGGGGTTGTCACAGAAATTACTCAGCTTGCATTCCGTGTCTGCATGTCCGCAATAAAATAGAACGTGTCCTATGATTGTCTGCATTACAGACAAATATAGGACTGTTCTATTAGGGGCCGGACGTTCAGTTTGGCAAAACGCAGAATGCACATGGTCAATATACGTGTTTTGCAGATTGCAGATACTGCAATATTGCAATATGCGTGCCGCAAAACATCCAATGGTCGTGTGCGAGAGCCCTTAAGAAGAGAGAGATAGCGTTAATCTCACCTTTCAGCAATTGCTTTTGCTAGTAGAGCTTTCTTGCGTTTATTTTTTTCTTCAATTAAGCGCTGCTTTAGTTGAAGTTGCTTCAAGCAAGATTTTTCGTTCCTGTTTGTAAAATAATTAACAGTTTTCACTGCATTTATCATCAACATAAAACAAGTAGCACACAACATCAAATGTTTACCTCTAGCATTAACTGTGAAGCAAAATATAACATCCAGTAAAATGAAAAAGAAACAGCAATAAAAACTCAATTGTTTACCACATATAGCAATATGCTAGGTTGCTGAACTGTGGATAATGTTTTATGAATAGCTATATAAAAAAGTACTTAAAGAGGCTCTGTCACCTGTTTCAAGTATACCATGCTAGATATACACTCACCGGCCACTTTATTAGGTACACCTGTCCAACTGCTCGTTAACACTTAATTTCTAATCAGCCAATCACATGGCGGCAACTCAGTGCATTTAGGCATGTAGACATGGTCAAGACAATCTCCTGCAGTTCAAACCGAGCATCAGTATGGGGAAGAAAGGTGATTTGAGTGCCTTTGAACGTGGGATGGTTGTTGGTGCCAGAAGGGCTGGTCTGAGTATTTCAGAAACTGCTGATCTACTGGGATTTTCACACACAACCATCTCTAGGGTTTACAGAGAATGGTCCGAAAAAGAAAAAACATCCAGTGAGCGGCAGTTCTGTGGGCGGAAATGCCTTGTTGATGCCAGAGGTCAGAGGAGAATGGGCAGACTGGTTCGAGCTGATAGAAAGGCAACAGTGACTCAAATTGCCACCCGTTACAACCAAGGTAGGCAGAAGAGCATCTCTGAACGCACAGTACGTCGAACTTTGAGGCAGATGGGCTACAGCAGCAGAAGACCACACCGGGTGCCACTCCTTTCAGCTAAGAACAGGAAACTGAGGCTACAATTTGCACAAGCTCATCGAAATTGGACAGTAGAAGATTGGAAAAACGTTGCCTGGTCTGATGAGTCTCGATTTCTGCTGCGACATTCGGATGGTAGGGTCAGAATTTGGCGTCAACAACATGAAAGCATGGATCCATCCTGCCTTGTATCAACGGTTCAAGCTGGTGGTGGTGGTGTCATGGTGTGGGGAATATTTTCTTGGCACTCTTTGGGCCCCTTGGTACCAATTGAGCATCATTGCAACGCCACAGCCTACCTGAGTATTGTTGCTGACCATGTCCATCCCTTTATGAACACAATGTACCCAACATCTGATGGCTACTTTCAGCAGGATAATGCGCCATGTCATAAAGCTGGAATCATCTCAGACTGGTTTCTTGAACATGACAATGAGTTCACTGTACTCAAATGGCCTCCACAGTCACCAGATCTCAATCCAATAGAGCATCTTTGGGATGTGGTGGAACGGGAGATTCGCATCATGGATGTGCAGCCGACAAATCTGCGGCAACTGTGTGATGCCATCATGTCAATATGGACCAAAATCTCTGAGGAATGCTTCCAGCACCTTGTTGAATCTATGCCACGAAGAATTGAGGCAGTTCTGAAGGCAAAAGGGGGTCCAACCCGTTACTAGCATGGTGTACCTAATAAAGTGGCCGGTGAGTGTATAGTGAGTTAGGGTTGCAACGGTATGAAATTTTCACGGTATGATAACCGTCTCAGTAAATACCGCGGTATTACGGTTATCATGGTATCACAGTTTGTTACATATATTATTAAAAGATACACTAATCCTCGGACCTCAGATCGGCTCACAGTGCCCCTTCAGCCCTCAGATCGGCCCACAGTGCCCCCTTCAGCCCTCAGATCGGCCCACAGTGCCCCCTTCAGCCCTCAGATCGGCCCACAGTGCCCCCTCAGCCTCAGGCCCACAGTGCCCCCTTCAGCCCTCAGATCGGCCCACAGTGCCCCCTTCAGCCCACAAGTGCCCCCTTCAGCCCTCAGATCGGCCCACAGTGTCCCCTTCAGCCCACAGTGCCCCCTTCAGCCCTCAGATCGGCCCACAGTGCCCCCTTTAGCCCTCAAATCTGCCCACAGTGCCCACACTTACTTGTCCTGCGCTGCGGCTCCTCTCCGGTGTCCGGCGCTCCTTAGTCTCCCGTAGCTGCACTGTCACCTGACAGCGTGCAGCGTCAGGTCAGAGTGCGCGACCCGGAAAAGAGGAGGAGCGCCGGACTGGTAAGTGATTTTTTTATTTTATCTTCTCCATGTCCTCTGATACTAGGCTGCGCAGTAGTAATGCAGTTGGGTCCAGGCGCAAATGGCAACAAGACTAAAAAGTCTTGTCGCCATTTACCTTTTACCGGTAATAAGCAAATGCCCACGGTTTGATAACCGTGCATGTCATTACCGTGGTAAATCGTGGAACCGGTTACCGCTACAACCCTAAGTGAGGTAGGGCTCCAAATGCTGATCACAAACATACCTTTATTTCTCTTATTTCAGGTCCGATCACACTGTAAAATCCACTTTTAGAAATATGCTAATGAGCAAACGGAGCACTCGGAGGCGTGCTTATTGCTTCTGAGCACCGGATCTCCAACGCCCTCCTGCCTGTTAGTGCCGCCCCATATGCAATAAAAACGCCCCCGTATCCATTTGATAGATAGAGCTAGACTCACTGGTCTAGCGCTGAGATCCCGTGTGTACGCACTCCTAGGTATGACGGAGTGTGTGCACTAAAGGAATTGGACTTGCTGAGTTCGACGGTGCAAGTGAAGTACGCACGCGCCGTCATACGTTGGAATGCGTACGTGCGGGATCTCAGCGCTAGACCAGTTAGTCTAGCGCTGTCAATCAAATGGATGGGGGGCGTTTTTATTGCATACGGGGCGGCACTAACAGGCAGGAGGGCGTCGGAGATGCGGTGCTCAGAAGTAATAAGCACGCCTCCGAGTGCTCCGTTTGCTCATTAGCATTAGCATATTTTTAAAAGTGGATTTTACAGTGTGATCGGACCTGAAATAAGAGAAATAAAGCTAGGTTTGTGATCAGCGTTTGGAGCCCTACCTCACTATATATCTAGCATATAACTTGAAACAGGTGACAGAGCCTCTTTAAAGGGGTTGTGCAGGCAGTATACATTGATGACCTATACTCAGAATTAGGGTTGCACCAGGTATCGAACGTTCAATAACCAATCAATACTTATGCACTTTGATCGATGCGATACTCGGATATGCCGTTTTCCGATACTAGGCTGCACTACTGCGCAGTCTAGTATCTTTTAGAAATCACAGCGTACTGCCCTTAGCTAAGGTGGCTAGTAGTTATTACATAAAAAGTTAAAAAAAAACAACACAGAAATATTAAAAGTTTAAATAACCCCCTTTCCTAATTTTACATATAAAAATATATAAACAATAAAAAAGTAAACATATTAGGTATCGCCGCATCTGAAAAAGTCAGAACTATTAAAATATTTAAAAAATATATCGAAATTGAATCAAAATTTTGGTATCGTGACAACCCTACTCAGAATAGGTCATCAATATCTGATCAACGGCAGTCCAACCCCTGGTACCCCTGCTGATCAGCTGTTTGAAGAGAATGTCAGTGAATGGAGTCAGTACTTATAATTATACAGCAACACAACTGCAAGCGAGACAATGCACAGTGTACTGAAGAGGAAGCAGTGCTCGCATGGTGCACTGCCTCTTCTTCAAGCAGCTGATTGGCGGGGGTGCCTAGGGATTAGGGTTGTCACGGGTATCGATATTTCGATACTGAATCGATACTTTTATACCAGTATCGATCGGGACCGGGATTTGCTATTTTGCGATACCTTTGGCAGATAAAATAAAAAAGTCTCTTACCTGTCCTGCTCCGGGTCCGGTGCTCCTCTGTCATCTCTGCCCACGCTGCACTGTCCTGACCGCGTACAGCGTCAGGACATAGTGCGCGCACTCTGACCTGATGCTGCACACAGTCAGGAGACAGTGTAGCTCTGGGAGGAGAAGACACAGAGCGCCGGACCCGGAGCGGAGCAGGAGAGGTAAGAGACTTTTTTATTTTATTCTGATGGGGGCACAGTGGGCACCTCTGAGGTCTGATGGGGGCACAGTGGGCACCTCTGAGGTCTGATGGGGGCACAGTGGGCACCTCTGAGGTCTGATGGGGGCACAGTGGGCACCTCTGAGGTCTGATGGGGGCACAGTGGGCACCTCTGAGGTCTGATGGGGGGGCACACAGATTTTTGGGGGGTTTTATTTTTTTGGCGTGGTATCGAATATCGCAATACTTTTTCTTGGTATTGAAACCGAATCAAAATTTTGGTATCATGACAACCCTACTAGGGATAGGTCATTAATATATACTGCCTGCACAACCCCTTAATTACCATATTTTTCGCTTTATAAGACGCACTTTTTTCCCCCAAAAGTAGGGGGGAAATTGAGGTGAGTCTTATAAAGCGAATACAAGTGAGCGCTTCCATTATGGAAGCGCTCACTTGCATGTATAAGGTGCCGGGACCCCCCAACAGACCTCAGATCAGCCCACCCGGCCACATAAGGTTAAATTAAAAACCTCTCTTACCTCTCCTGCGCCGCGGCTCCGCTCCGGCTCTGCACTGTCCAGACCGCGTACATCGTCAGGACGTATTGCACGCACTATGACCTGACGCTGCATGCAGTCAGGTGACAGTGCAGCGCCGGCCAGAGAAGTCAGAGGAGCACCGGACCCGGAGCGGACCCGCGGTGCAGGAGAGGTAAGAGAGGTTTTTATTTTAACCTTATGTGGCTGGGTGGGCTGATTTGAGGTCTGATGGGGCACATTCTGCCTATTCTGAGGTCTGATGGGGGGCACATTCTGCTGATCTGAGGTCTGATGGGTGATGGGGGGGGCGCATTCTGCTGATCTGAGGTCTGATGGGTGATGGGGGGGGCGCATTCTGCTGATCTGAGGTCTGATGGGGGCGCATTCTGCTGATCTGAGGTCTGATGGGGCGCATTCTGCCGATCTGAGGTCTGATGGGGGCGCATTCTGCCGATCTGAGGTCTGATGGGGGGGCACATTCTGCCGATCTGAGGTCTGATGGGGGGGCACATTCTGCCGATCTGAGGTCTGATGGGGGGGCACATTCTGCCGATCTGAGGTCTGATGGGGGGGCACATTCTGCCGATCTGAGGTCTGATGGGGGGGGCACATTCTGCCGATCTGAGGTCTGATGGGGGGGCACATTCTGCCGATCTGAGGTCTGATGGGGGGGGGCACATTCTGCCGATCTGAGGTCTGATGGGGGGGGCACATTCTGCCGATCTGAGGTCTGATGGGGGGGGCACATTCTGCCGATCTGAGGTCTGATGGGGGGGCACATTCTGCCGATCTGAGGTCTGATGGGGGGGGCACATTCTGCCGATCTGAGGTCTGATGGGTGATGGGGGGCACATTCTGCCGATCTGAGGTCTGATGGGTGATGGGGGGGGCACATTCTGCCGATCTGAGGTCTGATGGGTGATGGGGGGGCACATTCTGCCGATCTGAGGTCTGATGGGTGGGGGGGCACATTCTGCCGATCTGAGGTCTGATGGGTGATGGGGGGGCACATTCTGCCGATCTGAGGTCTGATGGGTTATGGGGGGGCGCATTCTGCTGATCTGAGGTCTGATGGGGGCGCATTCTGCTGATCTGAGGTCTGATGGGGGCGCATTCTGCTGATCTGAGGTCTGATGGGGGCGCATTCTGCTGATCTGAGGTCTGATGGGGGCGCATTCTGCTGATCTGAGGTCTGATGGGGGCGCATTCTGCTGATCTGAGGTCTGATGGGGGCGCATTCTGCTGATCTGAGGTCTGATGGGGGCGCATTCTGCTGATCTGAGGTCTGATGGGGGCGCATTCTGCTGATCTGAGGTCTGATGGGGGCGCATTCTGCTGATCTGAGGTCTGATGGGGGCGCATTCTGCTGATCTGAGGTCTGATGGGGGCGCATTCTGCTGATCTGAGGTCTGATGGGGGCGCATTCTGCTGATCTGAGGTCTGATGGGGGCGCATTCTGCTGATCTGAGGTCTGATGGGGGCGCATTCTGCTGATCTGAGGTCTGATGGGGGCGCATTCTGCTGATCTGAGGTCTGATGGGGGCGCATTCTGCTGATCTGAGGTCTGATGGGGGCGCATTCTGCTGATCTGAGGTCTGATGGGGGCGCATTCTGCTGATCTGAGGTCTGATGGGGGCGCATTCTGCTGATCTGAGGTCTGATGGGGGCGCATTCTGCTGATCTGAGGTCTGATGGGGGCGCATTCTGCTGATCTGAGGTCTGATGGGGGCGCATTCTGCTGATCTGAGGTCTGATGGGGGCGCATTCTGCTGATCTGAGGTCTGATGGGGGCGCATTCTGCTGATCTGAGGTCTGATGGGGGCGCATTCTGCTGATCTGAGGTCTGAGGGGCATCTGATGGGGGGGCGCATTCTGCTGATCTGAGGTCTGATGGGGGCGCATTCTGCTGATCTGAGGTCTGATGGGGGCGCATTCTGCTGATCTGAGGTCTGATGGGGGCACATTCTGCTGATCTGAGGTCTGATGGGGGCACATTCTGCTGATCTGAGGTCTGATGGGGGCACATTCTGCTAATCTGAGGTCTGATGGGGGCACAGTGGGCCAATATGGGGCCATAGTGGGCTGATCTGAGGTCTGATGGGCGTCTGATGTGATGTCCTGAAATTTATGGGGGGGGGGGTCTGATATGAGGTGAGGTGTGATGAAAAATATTTTTTTCTTATTTTCCTACTCTAAAATCTGGGGTGCGTCTTATAAAGCGAAAAATACAATAAAAAGGGGTTAAGTGCATCGGATTTATAAGATCAAAGTGACATACAACTGTCAAAAGGCCAAAAACGTTAGCCGTAAGTCAGTTCGTTTAGGTGATGCTTATTGTATTTTTCAGACTATCAGATGCACCCCATGTTTAGACAACAGAAAATTAAAAAAATATTTTCTACTTATTAAATGTTTCCTGGTGGGATCAAGTGAACAAAATCACAATTAAAGGGAAAGTCAAACAGGCACAGCAGTATAATATAACTGTGTGTGATATACAAACTATCACCTCATCTTATATGCAATCAGAGGTTTTTAGCATATATATATTTTTTGATCAAAAAGTATTTGGGCCCATCCACAAACAGCAAGGTGACCTCAATACATGTGGGTACCTAACTCTAAACCTATTTCTACTTTCAAGGAGAGCTGAACCTATAAAAACAAAAATCTACCTGATAAAGTGATTTTCCATTTTTTACTACCTACCTTCCTGGAGCCCTTTTTTTTTTCCTTTCATATAGCCATATAAGGGCTTGCTTTTTGTAGGTCAAGTAGCAGTATAGTGGGAATTCCACCACAGTTTTATGGGTTTTGGTTATATGGAGTTAGGGTTGGGCAATACTAAAAATATTGCCACAATAACTATATTAATAAATTTATTTTGATAACTATATACATTTTAGCAGAAGGACACGGCTTTGCACAGGTGTATTTCATCTATTTTATTTCAAGGGGTTTTCTGGGATTTTACTACTGATGACCTATACACAGGATAAGTCATCACTTTCTGATTGGTAGGGGTCCAACACCCGGAACCCCAGCCGATCAGCTGTTTGAGAAGGCACCGCAACCTTTTCGTAGCTTTTCCAAGGCCAGTGACGTCACGTTCATCAGTCACGTGGCCTAGGAGCAGCTCAGCCCTATTCAAGTGAATGAGGCTGAGCGCGATACCAAGCACAGCCACTGTACAATTTACGGCCCTGTGCTTTGTAAGCTGCGATAAGGCAGCGGCGCTCACATGAGTGCCGGTACCTTCTCAAACAGCTCATCAGCGGTGGTCCCGGGTGTCGGACCCCCACCTATCAGATACTGATGACCTATCCTAGGTCATCAGTAGTAAAATCCTGGAAAACCCCTTTAATGTTTGTGTGTATCGTTAAAAAATATCAAATGTATCCACCATAACAGTGACTTCTACATCACCCCGCCCCCTTAACAGTGAACTCCATAGCCCCCCACCCCTTAACATTGACCCACCCAAAGTGTCCCGCATCCTTAAAATGTGAGCTCCAAAGCAGCCCGCCCCCTTAACTTTAACCTTCACAGAGGCCTGCCCATTTAACAGTGACCTCCACAACAAATCCACCCGCCCCCTAACAAAGACCTCCAGAGCAGCTCGCCCCCCCTTAAATTATCCTCCACAGCCATGTACCCCTTAAAGGGATTCTCCAAGAGATATATATATATATATATATATATATAGGACCTGTTCTCAGGATAGGTCATCAATATCAGATCGACGGGGGTCAGACACCCGCCACGTCCGCCGATCAGCGCTGCCTCCTCTTCACTGTTTACATCCTAGCCGTAACAGGGGCAGTGGTGAGTAGGTGTAATTACACCTAACCGCCCCATTAATTTCAATGGGAAGGATCGCTTCCCATACAAGTGAATGGGAAAGAAAAAAAAAATTATTTTTCTATCTCCATTTTCTGAAAGTCATATCATTTTTATTTTTTGGGTGTTTGTCTTATGTAGGGTCTAATTTTTTGAGGGAGGGTGAATATTTATATATACAGTACAGACCAAAAGTTTACACACCTTCTCATTCAAAGAGTTTTCTGTATTTTCATGACTATGAAAATTGTAGATTCACACTGAAGGCATCAAAACTATGAATTAACACATGTGGAATTATATACTTAACAAAAAAGTGTGAAACAACTGAAAATATGTCATATTCTAGGTTCTTCAAAGTAGCCACCTTTTGCTTTGATTACTGCTTTGCACACTCTTAGCATTCTCTTGATGAGCTTCAAGAGGTAGTCACCTGAAATGGTATTCCAACAATCTCGAAGGAGTTCCCAAAGATGCTTAGCACTTGTTGGCCCTTTTGCCTTCACTCTGCGGTCCAGCTCACCCCAAACCATCTCAATTGGGTTCAGGTCTGGTGACTGTGGAGCCCAGGTCATCTGGCGTAGCACCCCGTCATTCTCCTTCTTGGTCAAATAGCCCTTACACAGCCTGGAGTAGGGTTGAGCAGTATACCGGTGTCTGCGATATATCGCGGTATTAAGAAACGGCGATATGGTGATATCACCGTTTCCTAATAACCGCTGTATTTAATGACGTCATAGGAGCGGTCGCACGTGTGCCGACCGCTTCTAAAACGTCCATGTCCTGCCGCCTGCACACATTAGATGTAGGTCCCTGCAGCGGCCGCGTTCTCCTTGCTCCCATTTCCCCATGACCCCGCCCACCAAAGTGACACCGGACCTGTGGGCAGAGAGCGGCTCTGTACCTGCCGTGGCATCGCATCCTGGAGTCCATAAAACTCCCAAAGAGCCTGGGAGGACAGAGCTGGGAGCACTGGGGACCTCCGATTCTGGACCCCGGGTATCTGTCAGCACAGGGGGCACATGTTAGTCCCCGCAGCGGCCGCATCCTCCTCTTTCCTAACCCCGCCCACTAAAGTCAGGAAATAGCCGCACAGCAGCAAGTGAGAGAGGCTATGCAGGTCCCTAGCCTGGAGATGTGTTTGGGGTCATTGTCCTGTTGATAAATAAATGATGGTCCAACTAAACGCAAACTGGGTGGAATAGCATGCCTCTGCAAGATGCTGTGGTAGCCAGGCTGGTTCAGTATGCCTTCAATTTTGAATAAACCCCCAACAGTGTCACCAGCAAAGCACCCCCACACCATCACACCTCCTCCTCCATGCTTCACGGTGGGAACCAGGCATGTAGAGTCTATCCGTTCACCTTTTCTGCGTCGCACAAAGACACAGTGGTTGGAACCAAAGATCTCAAATTTGGACTCATCAGACCAAACCACAGATTTCCACTGGTCTAATGTCCATTCCTTGTGTTCTTCAGCCCAAACAAGTCTCTTCTGCTTGTTGCCTGTCCTTAGCAGTGGTTTCCTAGCAGCTATTTTACCATGAAGGCCTGCTGCACACAGTCTCCTCTTAACAGTTGTTGTAGAGATGTGTCTGCTGCTAGAACTCTGTGTGGCATTGACCTGGTCTCTAATCTGAGCTGCTGTTAACCTGCGATTTCTGAGGTTGGTGACTCGGATGAACTTATCCTCCGCAGCACAGGTGACTCTTGGTCTTCCTTTCTTGGGGCGGTCCTAATGTGAGCCAGTTTCTTTGTAGTGCTTGATGGTTTTTGCGACTGCACTTGGGGACACTTTCAAAGTTTTCCCAATTTTTCGGACTGACTGACCTTCATTTCTTAAAGTAATGATGGCCACTCATTTTTCTTGGCCATAATACAAATTCTAACGGTCTATTCAGTAGGACTATCAGCTGTGTATCCATCTGACTTCTGCCCAACACAACTCATGGTCCCAACCCCATTTATAAGGCAAGAAATCCCAAACCTGACAGGGCACACCTGTGAAGTGAAAACCATTTCAGGTGACTACCTCTTGAAGCTCATCAAGAGAATGCCAAGAGTGTGCAAAGCAGTAATCAAAGCAAAAGGTGGCTACTTTGAAGAACCTAGAATATAAGACATATTTTCAGTTGTTTCACGCTTTTTTGTTAAGTATATAATTCCACAAGTGTTAATTCATAGTTTTGATGCCTTCAAGTATTCGGCCCCCTGGAACTTTTCAACCTTTTGCCACATTTCAGGATTCAAACAAAAAGATATAACATTTTACATTTTTGGTGAAGAATCAACAACAAGTGGGTCACAATTGTGAAGTGGAACGTAATTTATTGGATCATTTAAACTTTTTTTGTAATAATAAAACTGAAAAGTGGGGCGTGCAAAGTTATTCGGCCCCCTTGCATTAATACTTTGTTACGCCAACTTTTGCTGCGATTACAGCTGCAAGTCGCTTGGGGTATGTCTCCATCAGTTTTGCACAACTAGAGACTGAAATTTTTGCCCATTCTTCCTTGCAAAACAGCTGGAGCTCTTTGAGGTCGGATGGAGAGCGTTTGTGAACAGCAGTTTTCAGCTCTTTCCACATATTCTCAATTGGATTCAGGTCTGGACTTTGACTTGGCCATTCTAAGACCTGGATACGTTTATTTTTGAACCATTCCATTGTAGATTTTGCTTTATGTTTGGGATCATTGTCTTGTTGGAAGATAAATCTTCGTCCTAGTCTCAGGTCTTTTGCAGACTCCAACAGGTTTTCATCCAGAATGGTCCTGTATTTGGCTCCATCCATCTTCCCATCAATTTTAACCATCTTCCCTGTCCCTGCTGATGAAAAGCAGGCCCAAACCATGATGCTGCCACCACCATGTTTGACTATGGGGATTGTGTGTTCAGGGCGATGAGCTGTGTTGCTTTTACGCCAAATCTATAGTTTTGCATTGCTTCCAAAAAGTTCGATTTTGCTTTCATCTGACCAGAGCACCTTCTTCCACCTGTTTGGTGTGTCTCCCAGGTGGCTTGTGGCAAACTGTAAACGAGACTTTTTATGGATATCTTTGAGAAATGGCTTTCTTCTTGCCACTCTTCCATAAAGGCCAGATTTGTGTTCAAGTGATTGTTGTCCTATGGACAGACTCTCCCACCTCAGCTGTAGATCTCTACAGTTCATACAGAGTGATCATGGGGCTCTTGGCTGCATCTCTGATCAGTTTTCTCCTTGTTTGAGATGAAAGTTTAGAGGGACGGCCGGGTCTTGGTTGATTTGCAGTGGTCTGATACTCCTTCCATTTCAATATGATCGCTTGCACAGTGCTCCTTGGGATGTTTAAAGCTTGGGAAATCTTTTGATATCCAAATTCCGGCTTTAAACTTCTTCACAACAGTATCACGGACCTGCCTGGTGTGTTCCTTGGTCTTCATGATGCTCTCTGTGCTTTAAACAGAACCCTGAGACTATCACAGAGCAGGTGCATTTATACGGAGACTTGATTACACACCGGTGGATTCTATTTATCTTCATCAGTCATTTAGGACAACATTGGATCATTCAGAGATCCTCAATGAACTTCTGGAGTGAGTTTTCTGAACTGAAAGTAAATGGGCCGAATAATTTTGCACGCCCAACTATTTAGTTTTATTATTACAAAAAAAGTTTAAATGATCCAATAAATTTTGTTCCACTTCACAATTGTGACCCACTGGTTGTTGATTCTTCACCAAAAATGTAAAATGTTATATCTTTTTGTTTGAAGCCTAAAATGTGGCAAAAGGTTGAAAAGTTCCAGGGGGCCGAATACTTTTGCAAGGCACTGTATATGGCTCTACGGGTAGTGTTAGATAAAGCTGTAGATCTGGCTGAAAGCCTCACCAGGTCAGCCAAAGAATCTGAGGCTTGTTTTAAAACCGGGAGAGAGGATATGTACCTGCTGCTAAATGGCTTTCAAGCTGGTTAATCCAAACCGAAAGAGACCTAGCAGTACAAGTGGCTGCAATAGCTGGCCTAAACATAGACGATCATGCCTACCAGGATTTCTTAAGGAGCCCTTCACATTTTTTGTCCATAGAGTCTTTCAATAATCCCATATCCTCAAAGGGGAGGGAGGATTTATTTGAAATTCGGGCAACCTGAGCGTCAATTTTAGGGGTCTTATCCCAAACTTCACATTCTGCCTCTGCAAAAGGGTATTTACGTTTAAAGGCTTTAGATATAAAGGACCTTTTTTCATGATCTTTCCACTCCCTCGAAATAATCTTTTTTAAGTTATCATGAATGGGGAACACTTGTTTTTTCTTTTTCCCCAACCCCTGAATTATTTGGTCCTGAATAAGGATTCCTTAACATCTTCTAGCTTCATAGTCGCCCGTACAGTTTTCAACAGAGAATCTGTATCCTCAGGGGAACACAACAGACGGAGTCTCCATCAGAAAAAAGCTTTCCCGCGTCAAAATCAAACATATCAGGGGAAGGATTCATAGATTTTGAAGTAGAAGGATAGGGAGACGGGGGTCATATGTTGGTCAATAGCCAAATTAACCTCATCCCTAATGAGGGTTCTAAGGTTCTCCATAAATGACGGTGACTATTCCGCCACCACTTTCTCAGTACAACGTGGACAAAGTGTTTTTTTACAAGCAGGAGGGAGAGTCTTCCTGCACATGATACATTTCTTCCTTGCAGATTCACCACCCGTGGTCTTTACAGGGCCAGCCTCTCTCACCTAGAGAGTACATACATCAAATTAGAATATTAGACCCAAGAGGGGGTACCAACACCAACACCCGGGTGGTGAATATGGATTAAACAAAGACACAATCCTTCCAACCCATCTTACATAAACGGAGGAGGTCACTTACCGGGCTGAGGGCTTTAGAGGGATCTACAGATCTACGTGGAGAATCGGCTTCAGTGGAAGACATCCTGGACAAGGCAGGTGCACATGGACACCTTTGTCTGGGACTGCAGAGCCATTTTAAACTCTGCGTCCTGCTTATCGACAGGCTCCGCCCCCACGCCGAAGTCCGGAGCACACTGCTGTTGTTTCCTGTCCTCAGGAGGCGGGATCAAGCTCCTGTCAGTGCCGGTGTGGAGGCATTAGCTTTGTCACCTGGCCCACAAAAAGTGTAACACTGAGCATAGACCGGGTCTATAAAAATATCCTATCCAGGAGCTACCCAGTCAGCTGAACGGTTAAAAAAAAAAAAAAAAAAAAAAAAAAGAAGCCAAAACAGCCATTTTTCATCTACTTTCCCTCACAAAAAGTGAAATATCAAGCGACAGTCAAACAGTCATATGATCAATGGTGCCAAAAAAATGTCATCTCATCCTGCATAAAATGTGCCCTCACTAAAGACCATAGCTAGAAAAATAAAAAAATAAAGAGTATATGGCTTTCAGAAAAACACAAAAACTATATATTTTTTTGCTTAATATTGCAATATATTTGGAATCTCTGTAATCATACAAACCAGGAGAATAAAGAGAACGCCATTTTTTCCCCACACAGTGTACGCAACAATAACAAAACTCAAAAGCAACAGCAGATTTGCTGCCATTTCTTTATTCTGTGTTGAAAAAAGCAAAATAAAAAGTGATCCAAAAGAGAAAAATTAAACGTATGGTTCTCAGAAAATGGCTGTGCTGGTACCCCAGAGGCTGTTCAATGACAACATGGCGCTCATTAACCAAGTCATCAAAATCTGTGCTGCAAGATCCAAAAGGTGGTCTTTTCCTTTTGAACCCTCAGGCAAGCGGAGCACCAAGGGGTGGGCTGTAGCGCTTCAGTGCTAATAGCCCTGTCTATTGATGCCTGCACTGTAACTGACCAATAATCATTGATAGTTCAGTGTTAACAGTTATTTGAACTCACTAGTGTCAGTGAGTTTTAGGATTTTGATAACCTTATGTGGCTTATACTGTATGTATGCAATCAATAGTGGCAGTTAAGCCTTTCCAGAGGGGAAGGAGCGCTGTGAGGGGAGGAGAGAATACTTACCTTTCCATCTTACTGGCAGCTGCGCTCCTCCTCTGTGGCCATGCCAGTCCACCCGGAAGTCGAAGTACTGGCAGCTTCACACACAGTAGAGGAACACAGCTGCTGGTCAGATGGAAAAGGGGTAAATATGCTCACTCCACTTGCAGAGGCTTCACAGCCACCAAAGACTGCATACACATAAGCCACAGCACTTTATCAAAATCATGCATTCCTGGGGGAATTAGACAACGTTATAGCCCTGTAACTCAAAGGGTAGGAGGGAGTGTAATAAGCACTAGGGGTATACCTGTAGTTGGGCTGAAAGCTCTAAAGCCTGCCCCTTGTTGCTACAACTGCTTGACTTGCTTAAAGATAAAAAACATCTCTCCATAAGGTTGCCAACTACAAAAATAAATAAGGTATTAGTTTAGTAGGGTTGCTATGGCAACCTCAGTTCCTCTGAGGGATATGCCACAGTTATAGTGAATCTCCCATAGTCTGCAATGTTAAATTATTGCAGTCTATGGGAGAAGTGTTCATCTGATCGTATATTACAGGGTTATTCCTATCTTGGACAATGGGCGCATATCGCTAGGATAAGCCCCCATAGTCTTATAGGTGCAGATCCCACCGCATGCGCGGTGTGCTCCCATTCATTTCTATGGGAGCAGCGGGGAGCTGTGCCTGGTGGTGGCTGGACCCTGGGAAATCCGGGGTCCTCCAGGCGCAGCACTCCCCGCTCCATTCTCGTTACAGGTGTGGATCCCAGCAGTGGGAACCGCACCTATCAGACAATGGGGGCATATCCTAGCGATATGGCCCCATTGTCTAAGATGGGAACACCCTTAAAGTTCCCTAAGGGGACTTAATATAACATAGTAACATAGTTTATAAAGCTGAAAAAAGATATCTCTCCATCCAGGTCAGCCTGTTATCCTGCAAGTTCATCCAGAGGAAGGCAAATAAAAACCCTTGCGAGGTAGAAGCCAATTTTCCCCACTTTAAGGGGAAAAAAAAAAAAAAATCTGAATTACTCCCTGGATCAACAACCCCTCTCTAATAACTATAACTTGTAATATTATTACCCTCCAGAAAAACATCCAGGCCCCTCTTGAACTCTTTTAGTGAACTTACCATCACTACCTCCTCAGGCAGAGAGTTCCATAGTCTCACTGCTCTTACCATAAAGAATCCTCTTCTATGTTTGTGTACAAACCTTCTTTCCTCCAGACGCAGAGGATGTCCCCTCGTCACAGTCACAGTCCTCGGGATAAATAGATGATGGGAGAGATCTCTGTACTGACCTCTGATATATTTATACATAGTTATTAGATCTCCCCTCAGTCGTCTGTTTTCTAAAGTGAATAACCCTAATTTTGATAATCTTTCTGGGTACTGTAGTCCACCCATTCCAGTATATTACTTTAGTTGCCCTCCTCTGAACCCTCTCCAGCTCTGCTATGTCTGCCTTGTTCACAGGAGCCCAGAAATGTACAGAGTACTCCATGTGTGGTCTGACTAGTGATTTGTAAATTGGCAGAACTATTATTAAAAATTGAAAATAAGTTTAAAAAAAAATATATAAAAATTCATTGATTTGAGTCCCTGTGAGAAAAGCACATTAGAAATTGTAGTCATTGATATTTGTCATAGTAAAAATTAAAATAATAAAAAATAAAGATCATTGTCAAAATATTTATGCAATATGGAACGGAAAAAAAAAATATCAAAATGGCCGACATCCAGTTTTTTCATCTGTTCACCCCCCAAAAAAATAATTTAAAAAAATTAACACACCTCAAAACACTTAGGCCCCATTCACACGGCCGTATATTTGCAGGCCCGCAAAAATACAGGGGCCGCCCGGCGTGTGTTCCGCAGCGCTCGGAACACACGCCGTGCGGCCCCATTGAAAATGCCTATACTTGTCCGTGCGCACAGACAAGTATAGGATATGCTTCAAAAGAGCCGCGGCACGGAGCTGAATGGGGCCCCATCTATTCCCGCATTTTTGCGGATAGATACGGCCCCATTCATACGGTCGTGTGAATGGGGCCTTAGCAATAAAAATGCCCCACAAAAAAATGAGCCCATACCGAGCTCTGTAGCCGTAACTATAACAAGTTATTGGGGTCAGAATATGGATATGCAAAAAAAAAAATACATATATACCGTATTTTTCGCTTTATAAGACGCACTTTTTTCCCCCAAAAGTAGGGGTAATATGGCTGTGCGTCTTATAAAGCGAATACTAGTGAGCGCTTCCATTATGGACACACTGACTAGTATACATTAGGTGCTGGGAGCAGGGAATATACTTACCCTCCCTTCTTCTTGCTGGGGTCGGCGATGCACTGAACTGACCCCATACAGCGTCAGGATGTAGCGTGCGCACTATGACCTGACGCTGCATGCAGTGCAGTGCCGGCCGGAGAAGACAGAGGAGCGAGACTTGCCAGAGATGAAGAGGAGCCGCGGCGCAGGAGAGATAAGCAAAGTTTTTTGTTTTAGTCTGATGGGGTTGTGAAAGGGCTGATCTGAGGTCTAATGGGGGTGTGAAAGGGCTAATGGGGGTGTAAAACGGCTGATCTGAGGGCTGGTGGGGGTCTGAAAGGGCTAATGGGGGTCTGAAAAGGCTGATCTGAGGTCTGAAAGGGCTGATCTGAGGTCTGTTGTGGGGGTCTGATATGGGGTTGTGATGTGATGTCCTGATATTTATGGGGGGCCTGATATGAGGATCTGATAAAAAATATTTTTTTCTTATTTTCCTACTCTAAAATCTGGGGTGCATCTTATCATCGGGTGCGTCTTCTAGAGTAAAAAAATAAGGTAGTTTATTTTTTTTAAAGAATTAAAACACAAGAAAAATTATCTAAATGTGATACTGCTGTTATCGTACTAAAGTGGGTTCACTGTATAGGGAACTACGTAAAAACGAAACCCATAAAACTGTGTCAGAATTGTGGGTTTTTTACCAATTCTATCAAACTTGAATTTTTTTTTCCAGCGTCACACAACAAGTGGAACTTGTCCTGCAAAACGTAACCCCTTATATGACTATGTGAACAGAAAAATAAAAAGGTTATGGCTTTAGGCTTTCTGGGAGGGAGTGTCACAGGGAGCCGGCGGCACGCTCCTCCTGCGCTGCGCCGCTGGTCCCCTCTGCTTGTTCTGGAGCTAGGACACAGGGAGCGTCCTCGCTCCCATGGCAACCGTGAGAGGGGAGGACCCGGCGCGCTCTCTGCTGCCGTGCGTCCGGCGTCCTCCCCGCCCCCCTTAGACAACAAGCAAGCAGGAAGAATTGAGCACTGGCAAATTATAAGCCAGCACTCACAGATGACCCATCCCCTTGACAACGAGCAGGTGGGGAATACGAGCGCCAGCAGGGATAAGCTGGCGCTCAAACATTTTGAATTATGCGATTAGGGTCATGTGACGCTGGCCACGTCACATGACCCATTTGGAGGCCTATTTAAACAGGCAACCTGCTGGCCACAGGTTGCCTGTGATTGGTCTATACCTCCCAGTGCTAGTGTTTGCTTATCCTCATTGTGACTACTGTATTTTGTACTTCGGCTGTGGATTTTGACGCGACTTCCTGGTACGACATTTGGCTTGCTGACCTTCCGTTATTGTGTTTGTGTTCTGTCTTAGTTTGTTTTGTTCCCCCCTTGTTTCCCCTTCCCTTTACGCCCCAGCACTTATTCAGGCTAGGGATTGCCGCCCAGTTACGCGCCGTTACCTAGGACGGGCCGTGTAAGTAGGCAGGGACAGAGGTTGGGGCTCAGGTCAGGGCTCACTATTCCCTTACATGACCGGGAGATTGGAAAACAGCAATACTGCCACTGAGTTTTAACATTATAAATTTTACGGCTTTCATTTTTCAGGATAAATAACATGACATCTTTTTTCTCTGGGTCAGTACTATTACAGCGACACCAAATACATATAGTTCTTTATGTTTTACTACTTTTCTGCAATAAAACCCCTCTTTTTTTTAAAGAAAGAAAATCTATTTGCTGCCCAAGACACACAACTTTTTTATTGTTCTTGCTTTCTATGGAGTTGTCTGAGGGCTTGATTTAAGCGGGACGACAGGTAGTTTTCATTGGAATCATTTTGGAGTAAATTAAGCTTTTTGATCACTTGTTATTACATTTTTTCGGTAGTAACTAAGAATAAATTAGCGATTCTGTCTGCATTTATTCTGAAAATACCTTGCGTGCTCTGTTTTTTTGTGAGATTTTGACTCATTTATACAGCACTCCCAGGCACTTTTCATATTCCAGCTAAATGCTTAGATGCCAAAATGATCAAAGAAAGATTATACAGAATTAGTAAAGGTGGGTTTAGATGGGTTGATTGACGTGAAGGAAATGTTCCTTCCCAACAGTCTGATGATCACTCAGTGAAGGGGACCGCTTTATTTACTTGCAGCAATATCCTTTACAGTATGAGGACAAGGGATTGTTACTAGGCAGAATAGCTGTTTAGACAGCATGATCTGCTGCCCAGAAATGTTGATTGGTGGTGTCTGCATGAAGGACAGGATCACTGGAACAAGCGTTTTGCTTGTTCATCGGGTGATCGACAGCATATTTATCAGGAACGAGCGTTCGCAGGAACCACGCCAGGCTTTGGCTTACAATCACTGATGGAAAACACTAATGAAACACTCACGTGCGAATAAGACCTAAGAGTTCTGTGGTTAGGAAATGTGACTGATCACAGTTTAATTTGATATCAACTTACATTTAGAACGTACTTTTGCTGCATTGGTGACACATATCTCTTACAAAAAAAGAAAACAAAAAAGTCTTACTAACAGTTCCACCTCCTTTTTTGACAGCTCTTCATCTTCTCTCGTCCTTATACTAGGTGGTTCGGATGTGACTTCTTTGTTGTCCGCTACAGGTTCTTTAGGTTTTTCTTCAAGTGGTTTTCTAACTTGGGTAGAGTTAAGTAAGTGTACTCGGGATGATGGATTTTTCTGAAAGGATCGGGAATGATCTTGTTGTGCAGCGGCGGCTTTATCTTGCTTAGGAAACATTTGAGCCTGACTTAATTCAGACAAACAAGCACCCCTAGGGCATGGCAATTCTGTTAAAATATAGAAATTGTAAATAAATATATATATACACACACACATATTACACACAAAATATATATATATACCGCGAAGGGGGGGGGGGCGCAGTGCGGCCACAACTACCGCAACGGGGGGGGGGGGGGGGGGGGGCGGGGGCGCAGTGCGGCCACAACTACCGCAAAGGGGGGGGGGCGCAGTGCGGCCACAACTACCGCAAAGGGGGGGGGGGGATGGCGCAGTGCGGCCACAACTACCGCGAAGGGGTGGGAGGGGGGTGGCGCGCAGTGCGGCCACAACTACCGCGAAGGGGGGGCGCAGTGCGGCCACAACTACCGCGAAGGGGGGGGGGCGCAGTGCGGCCACAACCTGCAATTCTGTTAAAATATAGAAATTGTAAATATATATATATATATACACATACACACACACACTCATATTACACACTATATATATAGATAAACATAGATATTGGGATATGTCCCCATATGAAAGGGGGGGCGCGGTGCAGGCACAACTACCGCGAGGGGGGGCGCGGTGCGGGCACAACTACCGCGAAGGAGGGGCGCAGTGCGGCCACAACTACCGCGAGGGGGGGGGCGCAGTGCGGCCACAACTACCGCAAGAGGGGGGGGAGGGGGGGCAGTGCGGCCACAACTACCGCAAGAGGAGGGGAGGGGGGGCAGTGCGGCCACAACTACCGCAAGAGGGGGGGCAATGCGGCACAGCTACCGCGAGAGGGGGAAGGCAGTGCGGCCACAACTACCGCGAAGGGGGGGGCGCAGCGCGGCCACAACTACCGCGAAGGGGGGGGGCACAGTGCGGCCACAACTACCGCGAAGGGGGGGGGGGGGCGCAGTGCGGCCACAACTACCGCGAAGGGGGGGGGGGGCGCAGTGCGGCCACAACTACCGCGAAGGGGGGGGGGGGCGCAGTGCGGCCAAACTACCGCGGCCAAACTACCGGAAGGGGGGGGCGCAGGGCGGCGCAGTACCGGCCAAAGGGGGGGCGCAGTGCGCACAAAACTACCGCAAAGGGGGCGCAGGCGGCCAAACTACCGCGAAGGGGGGGCGCGCAGTGCGGCCACAACTACCGCGAAGGGGGGGGGTGCGCAGTGCGGCCACAACTACCGCGAAGGGGGGGGCGCAGTCGGCGGCCACAACTACCGCGAAGGGGGGGCGCAGTGCGGCCACAACTACCGCGAAAGGGGGGGGCGCAGTGCGGCCACAACTACAGCGAAGGGGGGGGGGGGCGCAGTGCGGCCACAACAACCGCGCGGGGGGGGGGCGCAGTGCGGCCACAACTACCGCGAAAGGGGGGGGGCGCAGTGCGGCCACAACTACCGCGAAGGGGGGGGGCGCAGCGCGGCCACAACTACCGCGAAGGGGGGCGCAGCGCGGCCACAACTACGCGAAGGGGGGCGCGCAGCGCGGCCACAACTACCGGGGGGGGGCAGCGCGGCACAACTACCGAAGGGGGCGCAGCCGGCCACAACTACGAAGGGGGGCGCAGGGGCCACAAAGCGGGGGGCGCAGCGCGGCCACAACTACCGCGAAAGGGGGCGCAGCGCGGCCCACAACTACCGCGAAAGGGGGGGGGGCGGCTACGCGAAGGGGGGGCGCACACAACTACCGCGAAGGGGGGCGCAGCGCGGCCACAACTACCGCGAAGGGGGGGCCGCAGCGCGGCCACAACTACCGCGAAGGGGGGGCGCACACAAAATACCGCGAAGGGGCGCACACAACAGCGCTACCGCGAAGGGGGGGGCGCGCGCGGCCACAACTACCGCGAAGGGGGGCGCAGCGCGGCCACAACTACCGCGGGGGGCGGGGCGCGCAAGGGGGGCGCGCGCGGCCACAACTACCGCGAAGGGGGGCGCAGCGCGGCCACAACTACGCGAAGGGGGGGGCGCAGCGCGGCCACAACTACCCGCGAAGGGGGGGGGGGGCGCAGCGCGGCCACAACTACCGCTGGGGGCGGCGAAGGCGGGGGGGGGGCCGCAGCGCGGCCACAACTACCGCGAAGGGGGGGCGCAGCGCGGCCACAACTACCGCGAAGGGGGCGCGAAGGGGCGCAGCGCGGCCACAACTACCGCGAAGGGGGGGCGCAGCGCGGCCACAACTACCGCGAAGGGGGGGCGCAGCGCGGCCACAACTACGCGCGCGCAAGCGCGCACAAACTAACCGCGAAGGGGGCGCAGCGCGGCCACAACTACCGCGAAGGGGGGCGCAGCGCGCCACAACTACCGCGAAGGGGGGGGCGCAGCTGGCGGCCACAACTACCGCGAAGGGGGGGCGCAGCGCGGCCACAACTACCGCGAAAGCGCGGGGGGGGGCGCAGCGGCCACAACTACAGCGAAGGGGGTGGGCGCAGTGCGACCACAACTACCGCGAAGGGGGGGAGGGCGGGTACACAACTACTGTGAAAGGGGGGAGGGGGGGCAGTGCGGGCACAAACTACTGTGAAAGGGGGGGGGGAGGGGGGGCAGTGCGGGCACAACTACCGTGAAAGGGGGGGCAGTGCGGGCACAACTACCATGAAGGGGCACAATAGCAGCATAGCTACTGTGAGGGCACACATACACCATAGGCATGCCACTGGCTGTAGACAACAACAAACAGGATGGAAAGCCTCCTTAAACGCCACATTCGCCTTGTTCTTTATTTACCGGTCTACTTGCTATTTTCCCCAACTACTTCATGACAAAATGTGTCCAATGAATCCAGGGAAGTCCCTCCGTGTCTATAGACTGCACAGTCCACGCAGCGACCCGATAGTAGTTTTCGTCCCCCACAAAACTGTACCTTGCGGAGACCTCATCCTCTGGAGCTCGTCCTCAGAGAAGCCAGCCCAGCCAGCCATTCGAGCAGCGACAGACATACAGACGACCTCTTGTACTGTAGACAGTGCAGCTTCCGCCTCACAGGCAGAACGCCACGTCACAGCGTAGTAACTAGAACTGTAAAGGCTAAACACTATACTCTGTAAGGACCTCCTGACGTCACAATATCACGTGACATTCCTAGGTCTGACGTCATGATCACGTGAGGTCTGCCTGGGTAGATGCTAGAGTGGAGTTGTTAGAAGGAGGTCTGTGATGTCACTGGTCACATGCTCCTTCATGGTCACATGACCAAATGTGGGAAGTTCTGACAAATTCTGACTACAGGAGCTATGGAAGGAGGAGGGGCTGTGTGTGCTGGCCAGCAGCCCAGTGAGGGAGGATGTGCTGCAGTCCTGGAGTACACTAAGCAGGTGAAGGCCAGCATATGGAGTTTATATGTGAGGTAGTAGTGGAGTGGAATCTGGTGCAATTACAGGCAGGGGTTTATAGTACAGATCTGGTGTAATTCTGGGGGACATGGGGGCTTTATGGGGTGTTTAATCTGTGAGGAGGGGGCATATGGTGTATTTTGGGGGACATGGGGGGGGGGGCTTTATGGGTGTT
>ONZH01026058.1:0-107224 GCA_900303285.1 Rhinella marina | reverse complement strand
ATAAGGACGATTTTAATTTTTAAGTTCTTTTTACATCTTCAAAACTATCTTTAAAATTTTTGTTAAGTCCCCCAAGTGGACCACAACTTACAATCATCAGATGTAAATTGCTCCATTAGTCTGTATAGAAATCACTATATCTCAGTTCAGTACTACCATTTAGTGGCCTGAACTGGGATATACTAACAGTGAGCCTGGAAGCCTAGTACAGGCTGTGGCTTATTTTTAGAACAGGGTATTTTTCCCAATCTCTGCTTTTCTTTTAACACTCTCAGATGCCTTGAGTTGAGGCAAACTCATTGCTGTGAGGGGAGGGGGCATGTGGCGTATTCTGGGGTCATGAGGATGAAGAACTGTGTGAGGAGCTTTATGAGGTGTAAATCTGTGAGGGAGGGAGGGAATCGACAGACTGTAACTCTGTAATCTTACTACAAGATTTGGGGCCCCGCTTTTGATTTTGCCCAGGGCCACATTTTGTCTAAAACTGGCCCTGGGGGGGGTCGATAATCGCGTTATAAGGTTGCAATGCATGTCTTCATAGTGAAGACTCAAATAAACTCAAATAATACTGTAGACAGCAATCTTACTGACCTTTCCTGCATCATTATATTGGTGGTTTTGCCTGGGGGAAATTACATTACAAAGTTTACAACATGTGTCTTAAAGGGTTTCTGTCACCAGTTTTTTTGGTATGAATCAGGCTGACATTAGAGATGTGCTAATGTCACCTGATTCCAAATATATATCTGTTTTATTTACTGGTGCCCCCATTTTTATATAAAATGAACTTTTATTTTATGCTAATAAGGCCTCTAGGTGCAAGGGGCGTTACCCCTGCTCCTAGAGGCTCTGTTGATTGACAGGACCAGGCAGAGAAGAAACACTCCATTCACCATAGCTTGCAAGGACCTTCAATGATGTCATGACCATGTGATGAGTCACATGGTTAGGATCACACAAACAGCCTGTCTCCTCCTAAACCATGTGACTGATCACATGGTCATGACATCATTGAAGGTCCTTGCAAGCTATGGTGAATGGAGTGTTTCTTCTCTGCCTGGTCCTGTCAATCAACAGAGCCTCTAGGAGCAGGGGTAATGCCCCTTGCACCTAGAGGCCTTATTAGCATAAAATAAAAGTTCATTTTATATAAAAATGGGGGCACCAGTAAATAAAACAGATATATATTTGGAATCAGGTGACATTAGCACATCTCTAATGTCAGCCTGATTCATACCGAAAAAACTGGTGACAGAAACCCTTTAATATTGAAGAAAGGTCTTTTTTGAACCTGCAATTTTAAACACCAATAACACTGTAGGCTGCAATATTTCCAAAGTAAGTTGTCAATAGCAGTGAGTGTGTTTGTAGAAGGACAAGGCCATTTATGCCTCTGTCTTTGAATGACAGAAAGCACAGTTGCAGTTTTACTATAACATTTAGGAAAATTGAGTTTTCATAAGGCTTCATTATAAAATGTCTGGAATACGGAAGAGTTCAAAATGAAAGAAACAGGTCTCATCCTCCCAGAGCTAGAATGTGGGTAGTATCAGCAGCAGCCACCCAGGCAGTAGTAGTAGGGCCACAGTTCCCCCTGGCCTCCAAAAGGTGCAACAAAGAGGAGGAAATTGTGGACTAGATAACTCACTTCTATTCTCAGTCACAGCAGTTTAGCACAGAGGTCACTTCTGAGTCTGACACTGTTCTTTTGAGCTAGGGGTCACAGCATTCCTCCTGTTTCTCCTCCTTGCAGCCCCAGAAAAGTCTTTCAGTTGCACCACCTCTGCCTTCACTGCATCCTTTTAGTGGAATACCTTATTCTTTCCTAAGAAGGGGCAACAAAACTAAAGCACTCCCTATGGAAGACAGTCAAGAGAGTTTCCCTGTTGACGACTTCTGTGAGAGCATTCACCATTTGGACTTCCCTGAGGAAGAGACAAAAGACAAGGGACCCCATGCATATCTCTGTTGGTGATGGTCATGGTGGCACCTGTAGCCATGGTATTGGCGGTGGGAGCAGCAACAGTGGCAGTCAGGGCAAATAGAGGGCAAATGGAGAGGCTGGCCAAGGAACCCACCATGATATATCACAGTCTGATAAAAGTGGCAGGGAGAGAGAGGACTCCGATGGTGATTATGTGTTGGATAGGATCTGGTAGCTGGATCAGGTTCTGGAATGGAGGAGAAAATCTGAGGAGATCGGTGGTGGCTGCAGTGGCAATATAGAATGGAGGCAATGCATAGCCAAAACCTCCTAAAGAACTGGCAGGGCCAGATCTGCATCAGGAACTGGTGATGCCGCTAATACTGTGGGCGCGGGCAAAAAATGTGCCAGACCTAAACCAAGCTCGGCTTCTAATGGCACTGTGCAAGCAACTCCCATATGATGTTTTTTCTCCATAAGGCTGGCACACAAAACTACAGCCATATGCAAGATCTGCAGGATTAAAATAAGCCATGGGCATTCAAATGCAACATACAGTAGGTCATCATTATCAGCTTCATGTGAATGCTCTATTTTTCTTTTTCACTTCAAAAGAAATGTTCTATCATTATCCACAAAATGGACAAGAAGAGGACATGTTCTATCTTTTTTGTGGGCCTGCGGAATGGACTTGTGGATGCAGATAGCACACAGCGTGCTGTCCGCATCTTTTGCGGCCCCATTGAAATGAATGGGTCTGCATTGATCCACAAAAAATGCGTATCAGATGCCGACTAAACATTCGGTCATGTGCATGAGCCCTAACTTGTATTTTCGGCATTTAAGTTACTGACCATTCTAACCTTTGAAGACAAGGAGATAGTCCTAGAGATAGCTGTCAGTCACTCATAGGACCGCCTCCTCACAGAGGAATGGCTGTCAATCACTGATAGGACCGCCTCCTTGACTTCAGTAATCAGAGTTATTAGAGATATAAATGAATAAATTACAAGTTTTAGTAATTTTTTTTCCCATAAAACTATATATCACTCTGCTCAGATTATCCTGCTCCATTATATGCTGCCTTCAGATTACACTGCATTTTCATGGTAACAGGTTCCCTTTAAGAGAAAACAGGGTCAATATAGTCTGGTGCATATACTATCACGTCTAGTTTCCTTCAAATTGTTTCCAGTGTTACTGATGGTTTAACATACAGAGAAGTGTAAGCTATAGCTACTCTTTTAGAAACTCACACATGCTGTTTCTTCCTCATAATGAAAGCAAGCCACTTGTGAAGTTGATGTGAAGCCCCCAAGGCCTCTACAAATCTGTAAGGTGAAAAAAAGAAAAAGTTAATTCTAATCATTTTCACAGTTCTTAATTTTAAATTATGAAACACTTGCTATATTAGAGATGAGTACTCTCTATTCTTTCCTAGCTATCAACATTTTTTAGATGCTTTGGCAAATAAGAGCACAACCTGTCCTCACAATATGCTTTCAGATCCTCTTTAAAGGGGTTCTCCAGGAATTAAGAAAATTAAAATACTTATATATTACTTTATTATAATTATATTCCTAAATACATTTCATTAGTTATGATGGCTTGTTTTGTCTGGGGAGCAATCACCTGGAGAAATAAAATGTCCACCATCCTATTAGTACACAAAAAACTTGTCCTCATCACACAGGAGGACAAGTTACTTCAGAGCAGTGAGATAAAGAGCTTCCTCATCCTCCTCTCTGCTCTGCTTGTCAGGTATTATGATCCTGAATACAGTTTAATATGATCTTCAGCTGAAATGCTGTAGGAATGGGGTTCATGAGGAGACATGAAGTACAGAGAGGAGGATGGGGGTGTTGTAATGAGCAGCAGCACATGTATGCAGTCTCCATTACCACAGCAACACATTATCACAGTCTGTCCAGCCAATCTTCTTTGTACTTCATGTCTCCTCATGAACTCCATTACTTCAGAGATTTAGCTGAAATTCATCTGTATTCAGGATCATAATCCCTGACAAGTAGAGCAGAGAGGATAAGGCAACTCTTAAGATCAGTGTTATGAAGTCCTGCTTTGTGATTAGGACATCTTTTTTGCGTACTAATAGGATGGTGGCCATTTTATTTCTCCTAATGATTGCTTCCTAGAAAAAACGAGCGATTATTAACGAATGAAAGGCATTTGGGAATACACTTAAAAAAGTAATATCTAAGTATTTTCATTTGCATAATTCCCAGTAAAAAGTAAAATAATCATGTAAAATACGGTAAACATTCTGGTGTCTTGTTTTTTTCAGTATTTTTAATTGATTGTCTTTCCTTAGTGTATTGCCTGTGGTCTCCAACCCCCAGGTTGACATGATCAATATACAGTTGGTTATGCCATCAAGTGAAAATCTAAAAAAAAAACTTTTTAAGGGAACTTCCATACTTAAGGGAAAACTTATCTTAAACTTAAGTCAGTTTTGCATGAGTCTGCATTGCCATTATATGCACTAAATTTATTATCACAAGCTATTTGGTACGTTTGGTGCATCTTTGAATATGTATAGAGATGTTACTTTAATTTTTTATGCCACCCTATCCTTCTGGAGTGGACTTGTAATATTTGTGTTTTTAGTCACAATTTGGCCTACGCCACATTAACATAGCTAAGTATAGTATGCTACCTCTGGTGTGGTGGAAAAGCACAAAAAGTTAAAAATTTTCATGCAATTAATCCCAAAAAGTTTTATTTAGGCATATAGACAGACAGTTATCAAAACTGGTGCAAAGGAGCACTTAAAAAATGAAAGGCGCAATCTGATTGGTTGCTATGGGTAACTAAGCCAGTTTTCCTTTATACCAGGTTTGATAAATCTCCTCCATACTGTTTTACTTGCGTTTGTTTTCCTATAGAAGGTTCAAAGGTATCACCCAGCTAGTTACATAGACACTCCCCTATCACCTAGCTAGTTACATAGACACTCCCCTATCGCCCATCTAGTTACATAGACACTCCCCTATTACCCAGCTAGTTACATAGATACTCCCCTATCACTGCCCCTAACAACCCCCAGCTAGTTTATAGCTCCTCCCACCAGTTACTTGACACACCCATGGACATAACATCACAGGAAATAAAAATCTGCTTACGTAGCTATAGTCATGTGACCACAGCCCAGAATGGGAAATAGGAGCAATAAAGGTAGCAGAAAAACATTACAAAATTACAGCAACCTTCATAAATGATTAAGTGAAAGGATGTTGATGCAAACTGAAAACCCTATTTAGGCTGGCCATAGATAGACAGATTGGGTCACAATATAACAAGCATTCTGATCATTTGTAATTGTAATAGGGCTATGCCAGGAAAAACCTTCTACTTCTTCAAAGTAGGATCTGATTTGAATCGGAATACTTTTGTAATTGCATGTAATAAAAAATGTAGTATAGCCACTGAGTTATACAATAAAATGTATCTGTATAGCGCCACCTGCTCATCTTTTCCTTATCTCTGCTTCCACATACCCCATGAATGGCTAAGATGAGAATACCCCTTTAGCATGATATAAACAATTTTAGCCTTAGAAAAGTTATTCAGTACTACTGGAAATTTGTGTTGTCCATAAGTATTTTTCTCTGCAGGAGCTAACTAAACTGTACTATTGCAGGCTTTCACTTACCTCTAACAACATAAAATATTGAAGCAGGAACTATAATCAATGAAGCAGATGGTTTACTTTTAAGGTAAAGCAATGCAATGCAAATAGCATTAATTATCATAAAATTGGTCAGCTGGTTAATGATAATTGTTATATATTATATGGCTAAACTTAAAGAGGTAAAAGCTGCATATTCTGCTTGAAGATGCATTTCAACATACTCACAATGCTGCCTGGTGCCGCTGTTGTCTGTGCAGATAATACTTCCATTCTTAAACTTGTAGCTTGTGGCACTATCGTTCTGTCAGGTGCTTGGACAGCTCGAGTTGTAGGCTCAGTCATTATCAAGGTGGTTTTCTCAGTGCCTTGTGAAACTAGATCTCTGCCATCAATCACATTAGCTGTTGGAGATGTAAAGTTTCCTTGAGGAACTTGTGTTTGAGTTGAATTTCTGTTATGTGGTCCCTTTGTTTCAGTAAGTGCTGTTGAACTAGGTCCTGAAACTATAACTAGGGAGATAAAATGTTACAATTTTACTGATGTACCATATAACGGTATAAATGCATGTATCATTTCAATGAAAAATATTTAAATGCAAGGAAACAAGGTGGGAAATTCTTGTGAGAGGAGACTCCATTGGTCACATTACTTGATATTTGATAGTGGGTACCTGCAGACCTCCCCACTCCAGAGGAATGGCACCATTAGCGATAAAGGGGATAGGGAATTGGCCCAAGTGTCATGGAAAGGATGTGGATGGAAAAACAAATTCCCTAATGGGTGGCTCAGTCACATCATGTCAGACTGTCTTTCCTTGCCACTGAACTAAATCCTAAGGGTACATGCACAAGGGACAGATTTGCTGCAGATTTCCCATTACAGATTTACTGCAAATAGGTAATATAATACCATAGTTGTCAACAAAATTTGGGACGTTAACGTCCCTATTAATCCCCAGGAGATGGCTACAAACATCCCATCTTAGGATAAATTTAAGGAAATCCCAGGGTTTGCCCGACACTCTTCCTGTCTGATTCCTGGTACTGTTGGCTTCTTTGGTAACTATGGCTTTACCACAGATTTATCATAGATTTTACCCCTGCAAACCTCTTGTGGATGTACCTTTACAGGTTATCGTTGTGATGAGGAAGACATTAATAAATTAAACAAATTAACAAGCCGTTAAGAGATGTCATGCTACTGTCATTGTATAGTTGTTATTTGATTTATCTGTGACTCTTACTTTGGAAAAAGTGAATATAATCAACTAAAAAGAATGACACTTTAGCAGTGGGCAGTTTCACGACAAGCTTCTATTTACATTTTCTGAGTTATTTCCAATGAAATGAATTTCATGGTCTTTTTTACAAATTTCTGGATTCAGTTCTTGGTGAAAACAATATAGGGGGAGATTTCTGAAAGCATGTGAATGAAAAAGAATGCTGCCCCTAGCAACCAATCACAAAACAGCTTTCATTTCTTACACTGCTCTAAAAAATTAAAGCTGTGCTGTGATTGGTTGCTGTTGACAAAAAAGGCAGATTTTCTTTAACTTTTCATAAATCTGTCCCAAGTTTGGAATATGTCCCGAATTTCCCAAAAAGTTCAGATTCTAATGAACCCACTTTTCTTGAGAGAGAGAGACTTCCCTTTAGAGATGAGCAAACTAGTATGCTGCTCTGGGTTACTGTACAATATATATATATATATATATATATATATATATATATATATTATATATATATATGTTGTCTAGGGGTACTCTTTCTCATTATTGAGAGCATCTAGTACTTGTATGGAGTATTGTGGGTCAGTCAGTGCCTAGCTTGCATGACTCTTTTCCAGAGAAGTATTATGTGGAGATACAAACAAAGCCATAGATTAAAATCTTATGGAAAAGCTCTGATTGAACAGTTTGTGGCTACCACTGAAAAAATATCGCAAAAATTGATCCATGAAACACAAGAAAATATATATAAATAAAACTGCTAGAGACAAGCAAATCTATTCTATTACTGTATTTTTTGCCCCATAAGACGCATTTTTCTCCCAAAAGTGGGGGGAAAATTCCCCTGCGTATTATGTGGCGAATACTAATGAGCGCTTCCATTATGGAAGCGCTCATTAGCATCGGAGGACCAGGAAGCGGTGAAGACTCTGTACTCACTGCTTCCTGATCCTCCTCTCGGCTGTGCATGTGCACAGCGTGAGGATGCTGTATGACCTCACGCTGTGCGCGCCAGTTCACAGCACAGCCGACAGCAGGAGGAAGAAGAGCACGGGTGGAGAGGAGCGGCGGCGTCCAGGAGCAGGAGAGGTAAGTGTTTTTTATTTTATAAAACATGAGGCTGCTGGGGGCTGATATTACGTGGCTGGGGGCTGGTGAGTGGCAATGGGGGCTCATATAATGCTGCTGGGGGATGGTAAGAGGCTTCTGGGGCTGATTTAAGGCTGCTGTGGGCTGATTTAAGGATGCTGGGGGCTGGTGAGAGGCAATGGGGCTGATTTAAGAATGCTGGGGGCTGGTGAGAAGCAATGCGGGCTAATATGCTGTTGGGGGCTGATGAGAAGCAATGGGGCTAATGAGAGGCAATGGGGGTTGATAAGAGGCAATGGGGGCTGTTGAGGTATGGGGCTCTTATCTAAGGTCTGGGGGTCATCCACATTGGAGTCTGAGCTGAGGTCTGATTGGGGGTCTGATCTGAGGTCTTATTGGGGTCTTATTAATATTGGGGTCTTATTGGGGCTGTCAGCTTAGGTCTGATTAACATTGGGGCTCTGATTGGTGGTCTGACCAGAGGTTTAATGAAAAATATTTTTTTCTTATTGTCCTCCTCTAAAACCTAGGTGCGTCTTATGAGCCGCGTCTTATAGGGCGAAAAAAATATGGTAGTTTGAAATTCATCCTGAGCTTTCAAAAAAATGTAGATTTTAACTAGAGATGAGCGAACTCTAGTGGCCTGATTGATAAGGCCAGGTGTGATGATGATTTAACTGCCTGACCCTGTCAATTAAAGTGCAGAGGGCACAACAGTTGCAGAGAGAGCAGAGCCTCTAGGTGTAACGGCAATGCCCTCTTTGCTCCTAGAGGCTTATTTGCTTTTATTAAAAAGATAATTTCTCTCAGCAATGTGAACACATATTAACATAGGACCAACATAGAGGCCTTCATGCAACATGTAAGCCAGTTTCATAGGTACAAATCTGCGGAAAGATGCCCCTTATTTCTTCTGGCATTAGACAGGATATCCCCTCTTTTCATTTTTGTCAGGCAAGCTAATTTGCATACCTTTGGGTTTCTGGGAAAAATATTCAAATAAGCTTTTCTTCCAAAAAAGAAAAGAATGGTAATCTTATCTCATGTAGTTTGGAAATACTCAGGTTTTTTTTTTAAATTCTTTTAGAAAGAAAGCTGAATTGCATATGTTTTTCACATGCAGATCTTGGAAAATTGAGGATGAATTTCAAATTGATAGAATTCATTTGCTTATTTCTAATATCTACATTTATACATACCTCCTTGTGCTTCATAGAGCCCCGTTTTTCCCCACTGTTTTGGGTAGTAGCCTCAAATTGTTAAATCAGTGCTTTTTTTATCTATTGCTGTGTGTATAACCACTTATTGTTTCTCTGAAAAAGAGACATGCAAGCTACTGTCTTTCATAAAAGAAAAGGAAAACAGAGTGCCTCATACCAGGAACCCAACTTTTTCTGGGTAACTACACTTTAAAAGAGCTGAGCAAAGAAACTTTACTTGGCTGCCTGAGAGGCCTTGGTTGGGGTATTATTTCTTCTTATGGAGGGCCCCAAGTACGCATGAGGAATATCGTAACCATGGGTTCTGGGAAAAATATATGAAAATTAGCGCATCTAGACAGTCTTAGAAAAGCTAATTTGAATATCTTTCCCAGAAGCACAGAGGAACATTGCCTGGACTATAATATGCCCACACGCACTATGTATACTAGGCGATCTGCATAACGAGAACGAGTAACCCCAGACAATGCATATATATTGCCAAGAAACCCAGAGTCTTGTTTCGGGGAACCTAAAATGAACCAAATCTTAAAAAGTTTGCTCATCTCTAAAGGGTAGTTAAAATATTGGAATATAGGGATTCTGGAAATTATATTTTTACAAGATTTAGCTATTATTATAGAGATGGGAGAAAAGTCTCACAGACATTTCATCATTAGACTTGGTGGCAAAGTAAATGGATAAAATTTACTTTCAGGACCCACTAAATACTTTGAAGATTAAAGGCCAGCCTGCTAGAATTACAAGTGGCATTACAAAGATTTAAGAAGGATATTAGAGAGAAGAAGGTTGCATATTACAAAATAAATACTCAGTGCAGTTGATGAAAACCTTATTGGGAATGTGAAAATGAATAAACCCAGATGAGCACAGTTTTGGTAATATGAACTAACTATAGACAAGAATTAATAGTCATGGGGGGAGGGGGGGAGGGTTTATCACGCCCTGCACTCCAGAATTCCAGAGTAAAAAAGTTGCAAAATAGGGCTTTGCGACTTCTTGGGCTTGCTTGCACAATAATTTTGCGACTTTTTGCAAGTTTACATCACTCATTACAGTTTTGGAAAGATGGTGGGAAGGTGGGTGTGATTCGTTATGTTAATGAATTTCACTCCAAATTAATAAGACTAATAAGTGGTAAAAAAAAAGTTTCAAACTCATTCCAGATTTATCACTGCAATTTTTTTTAAGGAAAGGCGTTTCTAGACAAAAGAGATAAGTTCAAAGATGTGACAACGTGCAACATTTGGGGCAATGCAGACTCAAGCAAAACTGACTTCAGATATTACTCTCATGATAAATTCCCCCTGGAGCAAAGGTTCTCAGCTTTTTGGACCTTGTGAGCCACATTGCACTCACAATAAAGAAATGATATACACAGCCTGTGTATCTGAACTGTGTATCTAATCCTATTATGTGTGATACTGCCTGATCAGCAGTGTATCTAATCCTATCATGTGTGATACTGTCTTCAGAGTCGCTTATGTAAGCCTATTGTGTGTGATTCTGTCTGCTAAGCTGTGTATCTAATCCTATCATGTGTGATACTGTCTGCAGTCTTGTGCATCTAAACCTATTGTGTGTGATACTGCCTGAAGAGTTGTGTATCTAATCACATCATGTGCGATACTGCCTGCTGGGCTGTGTATCTAATCCTATCATATGTAATACTATCAGCAGAGTCATGTATCTAAGCCTGTTGTGTGTGGTACTCTCTGCTCAGCAGTGTATCTAGTCATATCAGGTGTGATACTGTCTACAGCGTTGAGCATCTAAGCCTATTGTGTGTGATACTGCCTGAAGAGTTGTGTATCTAATCCTATCATATGTGATACTGTCTGCTGAACTGTGTATCTAATCCTATTATGTGTGATACTGCCTGATCAGCAGTGTATCTAACCCTATTATGTGTGATACTGCCTGATCAGCAGTGTATCTAACCCTATTATTTGTGATACTGTCTACAGTTTTGTGCATCTAAGCCTATTGTGTGTTATACTGTCTCAAGAGTTGTGTATCTAATCCAATTATGTGTGATACTGTCTACAGCGTTGAGCATCTAAACCTATTGTGTGTATAAATGTAGACACAACATGAGGGTTGCACTGGTGCGGGGTGCATGCACTGGTCTTCTACGCAAAGTGTCTTCCTAGCTAAGTGTCATGCAGTTAAACATGGCATGGATCTAACAGCCATTTCTTCTGTCTTCAACAGGTACAACATCTCTGCACTAACTCTGCTTGCTTTTGCCATCATCTCCCGCACTATCTCCGGAACAGATCTGAGCAGGAGGTCAGATGGTGGGAGAGATTAGAAGTTCTTTGCTGGGTGCAGGGATTTAGGGTGTTTTAGGCAGCGCAGGAAAATAGGGGTGATATTTGTGGGAAGCAAAAACATTGCAGTGAATATTTCATTAGTTACAATTCTGGTATAATATGATTTTGTGCACTTTGGATGAAGACCAATGTCTCAGAAGAAGTAAAGCCTTGCATTTACACGTCTAGGTTAGAACAATAGAGGGGGGACTGTATTTACCTTAATCAGGGACTGATAAAAGAACAGCTGGATACAAGGGTGAATAGTCAGGTAATAAAGATACAGGGAATGTAGACTGGAGCGTTGAGATAAGCAGTAAATATGACGCCTGGACACTAGTGTTGATCGAGCACCTCTGTGCTCGTATACTCGGGTGCTCTGGACGAGCACTAGTGGTTGCTCGAGTGCTCGGCTGAGCATCCGAGCATAATGTTAGTCAATGGGACTAAACCAGGCACCCCCCGCTCAGAAGAGGGGAGGGTGTCGGGTTAATAGAAAAAGGTCAGAATCGCGACTTTTACTCTTTTACTCCTTTGACTCGTAATAGCATGCTAATTAACTGAATTTGTATGCATTAGCGTACAAATGCGTATGCATTAGCATACAAATTCATACGCATTAGCATACAAATTTGTACGCATTAGCGTACAAATCAACATTACAGTGCAGGGAAGAGTCTCGAGCATTGCGCTCGAGTACACTCGGTGTTCGGCCGAACACCGAGCAGACCCGAGCGTAGGCATGCTCGGACGAACAGTGAGTTCGGCCGAGCATGCTCGCTCAACACTACTGGACACTTAGGCCCCTTTCACACGAGCGTGACGGATTAGGTTCAGATGCATTCAGGGTGCCTTCAGGAAAACTCGCACCATTTTACAAGCAAGTTCAGTCAGTTTTGTCTGCGAGTTTTTTCGGTGCGGGTGCGATGCGTTTTTCACGCTCGTGATAAGAAACTGAAGGTTTACAAACAACATCTCTTAGCAACCATCAGTGAAAAACGCATTGCATCTGCACTTGCTTCAGGATGCAATGCGTTTTTCACTGAAGTCCCATTCACTTCTATGGGGCTGGGGCTGCATGAAAAATGCAGAATATAGAACATGCTGCGTTTTTCACACAACGCAGAACTGATGCGTGAAATAAAATGCTCATGTACACAGACCCATTGAAATGAACGGGTCAGGATTCAGTGTGGGTGCTATGTGTTCATGTCAAACTTGCCGTGCTGCAGCCGGATCCACAGCCCGCCCCCATTACAGTGAATGGGGCAGGAGCGTAGTTCCGGCCCCACATGTGCACCAGGTAGCATGGATCTGGCAGGCTGTTCACCCGCCAGAACAGCCTGCCGGAATCCACTGCAGCTAATGTGAAAGTAGCCTTAGGCTTCTTTCACACTGGCGTTATTGCTGGATCTGGCAGGGTTCAGCAATAACGCTTCCGTTACTGATAATGCAACCGTGTGCATCCATTATGAACGGATCTGGTGGTATTATCTTTAACATCGTTGGAACGGATCAGTCATGAACTCCACTGAAAGTCAATGGATTCGTTTTCTATTGTGTCACACAAAACTGATCCGTCCCCATTGACTTGCATTGGGGGTCATGACGGATCCGTCTTGGTGCGGATCCCCAGGACGGAAAGCAAACCGCAGCATCTTGCGGTTTGCTCTACGGTCTGGAGACGCAACAGAACTGAACATAATGCTTTTAGGAGCCTCCATTCTCTTCAGTTCAGTTTTGTCCCCATTGACAATGAATGGGGACAAAACTGAAGAGTTTTTTTTTCCGGTATTGAGCTATGATGGAACTCAATACCGGAAAAAAAACGCTAGTGTGAAAGTAGCCTTAAATACATGATGTTATAAAGTGGCAAGCTTTTGAGACTGAGGTCCCTTCTTCAAGGCCAGGAATGAAAAAATCTCTAAAGAAACATGAATATAAGCAGGAAAGAACAGAGAGGTGGAGGAATAAATTGCAATACACCAACAAAGAGAAGTATGGTCTTGGAGAAAGAGTCCTTAATTAGTTTACTGATAAGCTGTGTGAAAGTCTGTTAAGGCCTCTTTCACACTAGCGTTAGCACGGATCCGGCACCTAAAGGGTGCCAACGGATCCGTGCTAACGCTGATACATGTGTGGAGCCTTAGGCTACTTTCACACTAGCGTTTCTTTATTCCGGTATTGAGCTCCGTCATAGGGGCTCAATACCGGAAAAAAACGCTTCAGTTTTGTCCCCATTCATTGTCAATGCGGACAAAACTGAACTGAAGACAACGGAATGCTCCTGAAAGCATTCCGTTCCGTCTTCAGACCGGAGAACAAACCGCAGCATGCTGCGGTTTTCTCTCCGGTCCAGGCATCCGCACCAAGCCGGATCCGGAATGACCCCCAATGCAAGTCAATGGGGACGGATCCGTTTGGTGTGACACACCAGTAATCTGGATCTGTCCTCCATTGACTTGCAATGGGGGGTCATTCCGGATCCGGCTACACAGAAATACATACATACATACAGACAGACATACATACAGACATACATACATACATACACATACATACTCACATACTCCAGGCAGGGACGCCGGCAGCATGTCTTCACGCGCCTCCTGCGCGCAGCTATGACGTTTCCCCACTGCGCCCAGCAGAGGGCACTGTGGGGAATCGTCATCACTGCGCGCAGGAGGCGCGTGAAGACGTGCTGCCGGCGTCCCGGGCTGGAGTATGTGAGTATGTATGTGTATGTATGTATGTATGTGTTTGTGTGTGTATGTCTGTATGTATTTCTGTCAACATGTGTGGGGCCGGAGCGCTGCTCCGGCTCCACACATGTATCAGCGTTAGCACGGATCCGTTGGCACCCTTTAGGTGCCGGATCCGTGCTAACGCTAGTGTGAAAGAGGCCTAAGTTTCTGAGTTTAGAGTGGAGACGACCCCTCTTTCTCCTTAGATGTTGAAGCAGGCCATAAAATCTTGAGACAAATTCAGTCCAGTGTTGAGTGTGTCAAAGAGAGTCATCAATTTGTATCCCCAAACTCTTCTATCTCTTTGGGATTTGAAATTACCCTTTAATATCAATATTTGGAGGTTTCTAATGTTATGGCCAGGATCACAGAAATATTTGGCAACAGGGAACGTTGTCTTTTCCTCCTTTATAGTGTGATGGTGAAGGTCTGCCCTGTTTCCCCCACATAAAGAGCCTGAATGGGGCATTTTGTGCGCATAATGAGGTACACCACATTGAATGTAGAACACGAGAATGTTACAGGAATCTTATAGTCCTCCCTTTTGTTGGGGATATGTATCCTGTCTGTGGTCAGTATGTGTGGACAGGTTTTGCAGGTCCTTACATTGCAGGGAAAGGTTCCTTTCTGTATCTTGGATGGTAGTGATCTCCTGATCATCAGATTTCTTAAAGGGGTTTTAAATACCCTTAATACCCTTAATTTCACCCAGGCAGCCCGCCTGACTAGGACATCGGAGCATCTCATGCTTCGATGCCCTCCTTTGCCCTGTGCTAATTAGGGCAAAGGCAATTAGCACGGTTCCGGTGACGTACCGGGCTCTGCCGGGCTGAGACTTCCGCCCAGCAGTGAGCATGGTGACATCACCGGCACTGATGGGCAGGCTTTAGCTCATGCAATGTGCATTCATGCTCATGCAATGTGCATTCACAATACAGTAGATACCTCAGAGCGGGTTTGAACAACAGCAAGCCGGCCACCACTACTACATGACCGTGGTGGCTGTAACTAGGGGCAACGGTCTGACTGATGTGTGTGTCACTGTTATCCAATACATTCCAGTACTGTAAGGGTTACATAGAATCATAAATCAATATAATGGTATGCGATCCCCGTCAGTGCCAGCAGTCCAGGCCAGTAGATGCGTTGCAGGAGACGCGCATATCTCCCGCTCGTCTGCAAGGGCCCTAAAGGTTTTCATGTTATCCATAGAAGAGTAAAGAGCAGCCCTAGATCCATGCTGTGGTTCTGGACTACAGCTGCACGATGGTAATTCATTAGGAATTGGATATGCTGTAAATAAAAATGATGCAATTGTTATTTTCTGCATTAAACCCATATTTAAAGTTTGATAAAATTAAACCCTGAAGCAGGAGTACTCAAGCATTTTTTTGTAAAGGTCCACAGACCTGGGTCTGCCAATGGGTGAAAGTCCGAACCGCCAAAATAATAAAAAAATAAAATGTAAAGGGGACAAAACCAGTGGCATGTAGTGCTCTGTGGAAATGTTTTTTCTAAAAATAAGCTCCGCCTCTGAGACTAAAGACAATAAACATGTTTTGTGTTATGTTTTCCAATAGCAACATGAATGGGCTTATTTAACTTACTTTACTTGTAATCAGGGCTCATCCACAAACAGGGAAATACAGGGACTGAAATACATGAGCACCTCCCCCACCTCTCTTATCTGAGCAGTGGCTGAGTGTACAGTATTTACACTAAGGAGAGAGCCTTATCTCTATCTGTATCACACTCTATAGAGATAAACACAATAGCTTCATAGACAGTATCACACAAGGTAGGATTAGATACACAGCTCAGGCTACTTTCACACTTGCGTTTGCAGGATCCGTTTGTGAGATCCGTCACAGGCTCTCACAAACGGTCCTGAACTGATCAGTTTTGTCCTAATGCATTCTGAATGGAAAAGGATCCATTCAGAATGCATCAGTTTGCTTCAGTTTGCTTCAGTTCAGTCTCCATTACGTTTTGGAGGCGGACACTAAAACGCTGCTTGCTGCGTTTTGGTGTCCACATGAAGAAACTGATGCAAACGGATCCGTCATGACTCACAATGTAAGTCAATGGGGACGGATCCGTTTTGTCTGACACAATAGAAAACGGATCCGTCCTCCATTGACTTTCAATGGAGTTCCAGATGGATCCGTCTTTGCTATGTAAAAGATAATACAAACGGATCCGTTCAGAACGGATGCAGACGGTTGTATTATCATGACGGATCCGTTTTTGAGAGCCTGGATGGATCTCACAAAGGGATCCTACAAACGCAAGTGTGAAAGTAGCCTCAGCAGACAGTATCGCACAGGATAGGTCTTAGATACACAGCTCAGCAGACATTATCACACAAGGTAGGTTTAGATACACAACTCAGCTGACAGTATCACACTATATACAAAAACATATAATAGCTTCATAGACAGTATCATATCTAATAGGATTAGATACAAAACTCAGCAGACAGTATCACACAGAACAAAATTAGATACAGCATCTCAGCAGACAATATCATAGAAGGTATGATTAGATACACAGCCCAACAGACAGTATCACACGTGATAGGATTAGATACACAGCTCAGCAGACAGTATCACACATGATAGGATTAGAAACCCAGTTTAGATGACAGTATCACACATGATAGGATTAGATACACAGCTAAGCGGGAAGTATCACACCTGATAGGATTAGATACACAACTCTGCAAACAGTATCATACATGATATGATTATATACACAAATCAGCAGGCAGTATCACACATAATAGGATTAGATACTCAGTTTAGCAGACACTGTCACCCAGAATAGGATTAGATACACAGCTCTGCAGACAGTATCACACATGATGGGATTAGATACACAGCTCAGCAGATAATAGCTATTTTAAATGTCATGCAAAAATTGAGGCATATACTGACACCCAATGTGGCTGAATTGTATTATGTACATTTGTAACATGTAATGGGACTGTTTAAAGTTAATAATAATCTCTGCATAATACTGTGGTTGGTGTGTGTTTTTTTGCATATAACAAATATAATACTAGACTAGCACTGTATACTAACACCAAGTGTATCTAAATATAGAATTGTGGTGAACAATGGCACAGGTCAAAATATATGGTAATCATTGCACAGTAAAAAAAAAAAAGAGCATCCCTTGGAGGGATTTGTTTAATGTATACAATATATTTTTTATATATGTTAAATGTAAGACAAACACTTGAAGTGAATACCTTAAGTTCAGGTATTAGCTAGTAACACAATGCGTCACCTGCTGTCTGAACGTTGTATAGCTAGTAAGACCATGCGCCACCTGGTGTCTGGAAGTTGTATTGCAATTTATCCAATTAAGATATAACGTCAGTTCGTGACACAAATTTCAGGACATGTTGAGATAAGTGATCAGTTAAGTGTGGACACATCTGTAGCTCTTCAATTTCAAATTAGCTGAAATGAAGAAACTGGTACAAGTGATATTGTGTGGTGCATATCAAAGTAAGCACCTTCCAAAATGGCACTGTTCTATTATGAGCCCCACAGCTAGGGGTCTTAAGCCACTTATTGGGGACCACTGGTCTGGAGAATACAAGCAGTCAGTTCAATAACTAGTGGCAATGTCAACAATGACTAAATATTTAGGAAGAAATTGTTAAATTGCTGTTGTTGAAAATGTATAGAAAAATATCCTGGTTCATGGAAAAATTGACAGAAACTGTTGTACAAGAAGAACAGCAATAAAATGAGTCTACTTTTGGGTCTGTATGTGCAGAGACACAAAAACAGTAGGGGTGGATTGTCAATAGATCTTACAGTGAATTTTCCCGGTGGGTCGATGCTCATAATGCCACCCTAGCCCTCCTCTCTACCGCTGGCCGGATACATGCTACTGGAGGAAGATTAGTGGTCATTATCAGAGGAAGTCCAGAGAACTTGCTGAAGGTAGGGCTGGCTTGGTGTTGTGGCCCACATCTTACCTCCCATGCCCCCCTGCCCCACATCCATATTAGAGACAATTGGAGGGGAATGAAAGAATGTGGCAGCTATTGATGGCCACCACAAAGGGACAACTTCTGAGGGATGGTATTGTGTGCTGCACTAACTAGTATTGGCCCCATCTATTTGTGTTGCCCCACCTTCTGTCAATCTGAACCCACCTACAACATTGGGCCTACTTTTTGTTTTTTTCCAGGGCCACTTTATGTTCCCAATCCACCCCTGTACACTGGTATCATGGCATGCATATTTACACCATATATTACGGGGATTAAGGATCCATTAATATCTTTTATGACCCTTTAGGATCTATTTTTTTCATACTCTTTGACTTAGAATTAGTTATTTACATTTCCATTAGGTGTCATTGTATCTTGTACTCCATGCAATACTGAGGCATACTGCAGTATTCTAACGTTTATACGGTGATGGAAGTGAGCTTAAAGCCACTTTTCCATTGCATAGTACTGGCTGTTCCCCACTATACTCTGTTTCTGTGCCAGTTAGATTGTTTTCCACTGTGGATATGGTACCCGCTACAGATGAGCAAACTGCCACTAAGGAATCAAACTAATTAAAAATCAGCCGCCAGGAGCCTGTCATGACTGACAGCGCCAGATATCTAGCAATCTTGTATCTGTACTATTGCTCCAGGTATCAGTGCGTAGAGAATGTAGAGAATCTGCTGTTACTTGAGCAACGCTTATAGTGACTGTGCATGTTCAGCTGATATTGGGGTACACCAGAAAGTGGAGGAAGCAGCTTAGGATGGAGGAACATGTCTCTACTTCTGGATTTCCACAGACATCAGCAGCACATGCTCAGGTAGCAGCACAACAATTGTGCTTGCACCGATACTCGGAGCAAGGGCCCAGGTGATATGTCTAGTCCTGTCATTTGAGAAGGTGTCTTTTGAGCAGTGGATCCAGACCCGTGGTTCCCCTCAGTACTTTGGGAGTTCAATTTTGAATTAATTTCATTTGTTAGAATCTATTTGGCCATTTCTAGTGCCCCCACAATGAAGTTGCTTGCAGTGTGATGAAGCTTCTCCAGGACCAACTACTAGTCAGCAATGTGGTCACATCGCTTCATGGTAACTTTGCTGACTTGCAACCCCAAGATCAGCTATGGAAAAAGTACCAGACACCAGGCACTAGTTTCAACTTTGGCGTAGTGAAAAAAACAGGGTAGAGTTGGGTCAAGTTGAGCCAGTTGCATGCAGTGGAAATGGGGATTAAAGAATGCATGACATTGAATTATAAGACAGAAAAGATTTTAATCTATTGTTTAGAAAAATGATTTATAAAAATTTGGGAGCTAGAGTTAGATATAATAGTAATAACTGTAGTATTAATAACTGTAAGTATTACTAACCCTAAATGTACAGTACAGTATAAGGCCTCATGCAGAGCCATGTACACAGAGCCTGTATAGCACTGCAAGGACTCAGTATGACTCCATGCCTGTTCTTGAAACATGGCCTCTCTCTGCTGCTGCACATCCTCTGTTCTTGGGTGTCACATGCATTGAGATATTCTTCTATTGATGCAATGATGCAGGGAGGAAACCTGTATATACACAGTATCTAAGGAAGCATGCTATGTTTATGCATCTGTAGGAAATCAGAGGAAGGTGCTGGTACAGTAAGGTACAGTGCCCATTTTATGTAGTGTTATACTTTTTTTTTACCTTGTTTTTAAAAAGTAGAATGGATGCCAGGAAGAAAACTTTATGAATTATAGGATTATAATGTACTGTCCTAGTCTTTCCTAGAACTGGCAGAACACAATTTTGTGTGTTGAGACTATTAAGTAGAGATGAGCAAAGTTTTGAAAAATTCGATTCGGCAGCTTCACCGAAGTTTGACAAGAAATGTCGCGAATCACTATAAATCAGGTATACCCAAACCACTCTGCCTTAGGGTACGGCCACATGGAGTGGCCGTGCTGTGGGCTGGTTGAGGCCACGCTGTTGTGAAGAACCACATGGCCAATTAGCCCCCATCTTCCTTTCATTTAATAATGAAGACCACACTGTATAGTTGGTCTTTATTGTTAATGGCCACCTGGCACCTTTAATGCACCGTTAAACAGGGGCTGTACCCACTTCTGCCATTTGATTTTCCTCCTTTGCCACATCACCTAATCCATCCAGGTCCTCCTCTCTCTGCCTCTTGCTGACTTTTCTAGGACATGGAGACTTTGAAGGACGATTTGGAAGAAGTAAAGCCAGCAAAAGATGAGGATGTTCATCATTAAGACCTGGCCCCTCTAAGGGTGCAGACTGAATGGTATTGGTTGGCACACTGGCTCTGGAGTAATAAAGGCTTCCATCTTATTGGTATTGAATAACATATCTTAGTTTACGGCTGATATAGGAATAAGTAAATGTCTGAATAAATAAATAAAACTGATGCACAATAAGTCTCCCTGCACTGTACCTGCACTCCCCCTCTCCAATATTCTTCTATTAATCGTTTTCAGCAACACTGACCCTAGCGAATGAGCACTAGCCACATCTTTCCCTATGTTCAGCTCATTGGACAATAGCGGAGACTGCATGGGATGAGGGTTTTATAAGGCTGTGACATGACAGGGGATGGCTATCTGCCAGGGGCGGACTGGGAACTTAAAGTGGCCCTGGAAAAAATACTAAAAGTAGCCCCATTTTGTAGTCAGGTCCAAACTGATGGAAGGCAGGGCCAGCAATACCATATTGTGGCACATTATACCAGCCCAACAGAGCCAAATACCATAGTCCATCACAAAATACTGCCAGCAGCACAAAATACATCCCCAAAAAATTCCACTGGCCGGCCATCAGGAGGGCCCAGGTGGCCCCATGGGCATCGGTCCACCGGGAAATTTCCCTGTAAGGTCTATGGCCAATCCGTCCCTGCTATCTGCGGATTGGATGGCTTTATGAATGATCTTGCAATTCATTGTCTCCTCTACATTTAGTTTTGCTTTGTAATATGTGCAGCTGCCATTTTAGGAAAATCTGATGGTTACCTTGAATTGCGAGAAAATTCGGATTTGTTGCGAATTGACTTTTTCCTAAAGTTCGGATTGAATTCCATTTTGAATGCTTTGCTTTGCCCAACACTACTATTAAGTAAAATACAACATCTATGTCAGTCTTAAATGACTGGTGGCTACTGGTCATTTTTCCTTCTTTGACTAAACAATAGACATGGCCTCTGTTTTATCAAAATTAGAAACTATCCAGTGATCAGCAGCAAATTCAGTGTGATGACCCATCCAAAACTCAACATATATCAGCTTCTTTGTATTTTGGAGTTTGGCTCTGTTCACACTGTTGTATGTTTTCAATTTATAGCAGAAGGCTTGAAGCTGTGCCAGATCTACTGTACAGTGGATTCAAACAGTACACTAAAGATGCCATTGATTTAAAGTTATTATTCTGTCAAGGTTTTCCTCATTTTGATGTGAAAAATACTGCTGCAAACTACCAGAAGGTAGAGCCATTGTTAGTGTGAACAGAGCCGTAGGTGTTTGAATGGGTTGTACAGACAACACATGTGATCCACTTGCAATAAAAATATATCATTATTTACCTGACAGATCTCGCACCGCTACTTCAGCTCTCCTGGCCGGGCTCTGTTTATCTGGCTGCAGCGGTGCTGTTGACAGTGTATTGACAAGTGACCGCTGCAGCCGATCACTGGCCTCTTTGGTACAATGTTGAGGCCAATGATTGGCTGCAGAGGTCACGTGTTGATGACATGAGGTCAATGGAGCAGCCAGATAAACAGAGCCCAGCCATGAGAACCAGAGTGGTGGCACAGGATCTGTAAGTATGCATGTGGATTGCATGTGTTGTCCTGTTTCCTCCTAAAATTGGACAACCCTTTTAAGTATGTTTCATAGTTTTTCCATGTACACAAAATGTGAATTGCTGATGCTCCTTTTATATTTACCTCCAGAAATCATTATGATGTGTGGTATAAAATGTAGAGTATAATGTTCTGTTACCTGCTGTACTGTGCACTGTAGGTCCTGTTAGCATCGGCGAGGCAGTACTTGGTTGGTTATCACTACTACTTTTCACTGTCACACTAATAGCACTGCTTCCTGGGAGGCTCTGAGCAGAAGCAGTAACATTAACAGCAATTTCTGCAGTAGTTGTTGAAGATTCTGACACTAGGGTGGCATCTGCAAAACAAGAAAAAAAGGTTCCAATATATTAAGATTAATACAAGTGAGTTTATAAGCTGTATATACACATCTACATATTGCACAGATAGCCCTAGCTCTTTACGTCTACTAAATGGCATTGGCAGACTACACTAGCCTGTATAACTACTGTTGTTTCTTTGTTTTCAGCCCTCAATGGATATAATGTCAAAAGAATACTATTCCAATATTAAAAGGCATAAAATGGACTCTGAATGGAATCTCTCTCTTATACTATATCTAATATCATCTATCTGTCTATCTATCTCCCTTTTGGATTCAGTGTTGCACTTGGATAACAAAATGCATGAAAAAAAATCCCAGAGTGTATATATAATAAGCACCATGCACATGTTAGATCAGTATATACTGTATATTTTCTCCAATATTCTCAAAGTCCACCATTCATTTTATTCACTTTGCCATGGCCCAAACATGTACTAGTAATATAATCTTTTTTAGAGTCTCGACCTGTAAAGTTATATGTATGATTAAAGGATTATTCCACACAAAACGTTTCTTTGCCATCTCCCTGATCTCTCCCAGATGTGCTTCTACAACATACTTCAGATGCGATATAAACATAAGCTCTGGGCCACTTATATGGAATGCCATTAACCTTTTTTCTGACCCAGTTAATTTACGTTCTTTTCCCTCCCTATTTAAATTTTTTTTCTGTTAACTAAGAATAACATTTTTATTACTGATGTACATGTGCTACACGTATTTACCAGAAACATATTCCTTAACATGAGGATTAACAGTGCACTTTAATTCTACTATGTGTATGTTGCACTTTTTATAAACTTATTACAAAATGTGTGATGAATGGAAAAAGAAGGTTTCGGTGAAGATGTGAAATCAGAAGGTATGTGTCAAGGAAGCCAGAATTTCCCAATAGCTATGATCAAAACCAGCCATTCCTAAACTACACCCTCTTCATCAGTCTTACGTCAGTAAAATGTATGAGCTTTGTAGCAATATGCTATCTCCCAGAGAAGAACGGGGGATGTGCCTGCTAGAATTTAGAGTCTGTTCTAATATTTTTCAGACCTTGCATTTTTTAAATATCTTACATAGTTTAATTAGATAAAGAAACATGAAAAAGAATCTGTAAACCTTGCATTCTGTTCTTATTCATACTGTAATCCAAATTACTTGAGGCAGACAACAAGGAATATAAAATATGATAAAAAATTTTTAGGCCTTTGTCACACTTGGTGGGTGTTTTTAAGGCTGTGTTCACTTCTACATTGGAGGTTCCATTAGGAACTTTTGTCTCCAATTTCATAAAAAATGGCAGCTAATATAGCAAAACAAATGATGGACACCATATTAGAAACTCAATGGACCCCATCACCCCATTATAGTCAATAGGGTGTCTATGATATGATGGATCCAGCACTGCCATCAAATTCATTCTTCTGCTGCAATGATGGAGCAGAACAATGGAAATTAACAATGCACATTTGAACATGGGCATACACATTAGTCTAAAGTTGATCAAAATGGACGATTTCAATCAAAACAAACGTTCATCAGTTGAAATGTAACAACGAACGATCAATGACAGACCATTATCATTTGCAAAGAACTTCGCTGTGTTTAATATTTTCATCCAATAGTTGGACAAAAGAACTTGCATTCAGAGAAAGATTACTTATGAACAAAAGATCCTTCTTTGAAATAAAAGTCCCCAAAAGATCTTTCATCCATCACCCAGTTTCATTGAATGTGTATGGGCAATTTGAGCCACTGTAATGGTCAATATAGACTAAAATGTGTATGGTTGTGTCTGTGAAATAAATGTTCACCAGATAATTGTATGTTCAGCTTCTGTTCAACCATCAAGAAAATACTATCTAATGTGTATAGCCACCTTTATACTGGTGCTCCCTTCTAACATTGTGCTGGTCTGTTTCCCAGTGCACACACCCTTGTCAATGAACGTGGTATAGGCTAAAAACAAGTCAAGACTGGACTTGGCAATGTCTAAGGACAAAAGTTGGGAGAAAAAGTTAGCAAATACATTTGCTAGGTCTCTAGCCCCATCCACTTTTAAAAAGAGAATAACAAGTAGGGCAATGGCTTAATAAATATGGAGTACAGCCAGAATGCCATATTTACCCTTATGCCAGAAGACTTGTCGTGATTACATTGATAAATCTGACCCAGTTTCTTTTGTGGCAAAACCAGAAGTGGATCTAAAACTAGTGAAGAAAAGACTTCTTTTTATGCAGTTTTAGTGTTTTCTGTTTGTATAATACATGGATAAATCACACCAAACTGTACTGTGTGCCAATATATACAACAAAGTACTATATAATGCAAGAAAAAAAATCTGCTTCCTGTTTATAGGATGGTGGGGTGTTTTACATTTGCAGAATGCTAATTTGTTGAGGTTATTTTCCACTGAATATATCCACTGGAACACAAATGGTGAAAGGTGAAATGTGAAGTTTCACCACTTGGATTTTATTTCAAAGAGCCAGTAAGTTTCACTAGTAAGTGGGCATGATTTATGATGCAACACACTGCACAAAAATTGTGCCAGAATCGTGATGCATTCTGGTGCAAAGTAAACTAATACATTGTATAAACTAAGACTAAACCAGAATGCACAATGGTTTCTGGTCCAAAGGCCAAGTTGTTAGATTGAAATCCCAAACTGGCTGGAATAAAACTTAAAAGGGTATTACCATCTGAATGTACAGTAAATGCCTAAATATTTGATAAGTTCTTGTAAGCCTAGTTTCACTAGTTTCACACAAGCACTAAACTGTTCTAGCAGGCTGTTGCTGTAGAGGAAAGGACTGCTGGAGCTTATTACATCTGGCACAGCTGGAAACTGCTGAAGCACCACCAGGTCCCATTGACTATAATGGGCCCTGGTGGTGATCTGGCCTGTTTCTGGCAGTAGTGCTGAGATTCGGCCAGACATATACCGCTGCAAGTGTTTAGTGCTAGTTAGCCTAACACCCTTAGGACTCCCACCATTGGGAAGAATGAGAGTGCCCTTCTCCCCTGTTCACACTCCAGAAAGTGACGTTTTCCACATTAATTCAGGTGACTTGCTGAAGCAGCCGAGTGCTTAACTATTTCCAAAAAACACAACTAATAACCACTTCTCCACTTCATCTACTCCTTACTGGAGTGTCAAACAGGGATCAGAGCACCTCCATTCTGCCAATACAATCTGTTTTGACTATGGCCAAACACTGCATCATTTGTATTTGACTGTTCCTGTTCCTGCCCTATGGACCACTCCTTTCTCACACAGAAGATGTATGTTAGCAGACCCAGACAAGCATGTGTGTGACCAGATGGTTGGAAGGTCACATGGACTGGCATCAGAGTGAGCATATGACCCTCAGGCTGTGTACCCCTGTACTAGACGGTCTAAATGGACACCAGAATTAGCAGACTGTCTTGTTTTAATCAGGATGATCATGTCTGAGTGTTAGTTTCAGACAGTTTTTTTTTCTAGCTTTTTGCAACTGGCATTTATTTTCTCTTTTATCCAAAACCATCGTTGAAGTAAGCAAAAAATCTTATCTCTATTTGAGCGAAATTGGTAATAGCTTCCACTATGTTCTCTTGAGAAAAATTACTAGAGAAAAATTCCAACACAAATACATTACACAGAATCGCTTATTTAATGATTTAATTGTTCTCAAATCAGGGACATCAATCATGAACACCAGTGACCTCAACGGAAAGACAAATTGACTGCTCCATTTGGCCTAGAATCAGATGCTTTGCTAAAAATCGGACAGAGAGTAGCCTGTAGGTATTGTATAAGATGAATTATTGCATTATTATTTACGCATTCAGTTATGCCTAGCAGTGCCATGCCATATAACCAATTGTCCAAAAACAAAACCCATTAAGCAAATTAAGAAGTGTCAGAACTTCTTTATGTAAAGATTGCATAGAAACAAATCTGTGCTATGAGTATTAGCTTTCCATCATGCATTATACAGGAAGGCAGATGATGGACATTCATGGGGGCAGGAAAGGTGCTGTCTGGCAAATTCAAGGAGCTCTAAAAAATGAAAGGTGAAATCTGATTGGTTGCTATGAACAACTAAGACAGTTTTCCTTTACACCAGTTTTGATAAATCTGCCCTTAATAAGGCACTGAATAGTGAGGAAAAATGTTATATACCTTGGAACTGAACCAGAGTTCGGGAAATGTTTTTTTTTTTACAGTAGAAGTAAATTTATGACGTTATTACACGAAGTCTCGCGAGACTTCACAAAGTAATAATTTCGGCTCATCTGAGCCAATACATTCTAATACTCTGTGGAGCGCTTGCTCTGTACAGTATTGAAAGAAGGTTTATGTGAATCGACTTCGGATGAAACATTCGCTCATAAATGCCAAACAGAAAAAAAAGGGGGCACACTAATATATGATCCGTTAGAGTGCTGGTCGCGGTTTTGAACAATGCATCATCCAATACCAAAGAAAAGACAATACCGCATGGTATGACCGCACATGTGAATAAAATACTATTTGTCGAAAAACACACCACATACACTTTATAAATTGTATACAATGAAGAAACAATGTGGGGAATCCATGATAAGTTCCACACAAACCAGGACAACACATGAAGTCCACAATGGGACACACATATGCTGCAGCACTAATGTATATATATAAGAGAAAATACAACCAACATTAAAAATCTGTATAGAAAATATCACATCAAAATACATGAGTGCAAAGGTATATTCAAAGTACTCATCTGTTGTAATGATGATACGGCATGTTGTCTGGGTATGACTCCCCACGCGTATCGCCGGTCTCCTCAGGGGTAATGACATACAGCAAGGTGTGTCAGTATATATATATTACAAAATCAAATAAAGTGAAATCACCTGTAATGCCCTAAAGGTCATGGGGGGTGGAGGCAGGGAGAAGCAAATCCATTACTATAATCTATACGCCTGTACGGGCTCCCGCCAATTAGTGTACGCAACCGGATGTTATGTGCTCATGAAGTGCCGATGTACCGCCCAGTGCGTGTCACAGTGCGTACCAAACAGCCGGAACTTCCGATGGCACGATGCGGGGGGTGGGGGCAAGGGGGGAGGGGTAAAGGAGGGTGATGAGTGTACAGAAAAATACCAATACCGTTTTTCATTGGTATTTTTCTGTACACTCACTTTTCTGTACACATCTTCCCTTTTTCCTCTCCTCTCCTCTATACGGGTCCCAGTGTGCGGTTTTTCCGGGCACCTGGAACGCACGTTGGCACGCATCGTGCCATCGGAAGTTCCGGCTGTTTGGTACGCACCGTGACACGCACTGGGTGGTACGTCGGCACTTGATGTGCACGTAACATCCGGTTGCGTACGCTAATTGGCGGGAGCCCGTACAGGCGTATAGATTATAGTAATGGATTCGCTTCTCCCTGCCTCCACCCCCCATGACCTTTAGGGCATTACAGGTGATTTCACTTTATTTGATTTAGTAATATATATATACTGACACACCTTGCTGTATGTCATTACCCCTGAGGAAGCCGGCGAGACCGGCGATTCGCGTGGGGCGTCATACCCGGACAACATGTCGTATCATCATTACAACAGATGAGTACTTTGAATATACCTTTGCATGTATTTTGATGTGATATTTTCTATACAGATTTTTAATATTGGTGGTATTTTCTCTTATATATATACATTAGTGCTGAGGCGTATGTGTGTTCCATTGTGGACTTCATGTGTTGTCCTGGTTTATGTGGAACTTATCATGGATTCCCCAAATTGTTTCTTCATTGTATACAATTTTTAAAGTGTATGTGGTGTGTTTTTCAATAAATAGTATTTTATTCAGATGTGCGGTCATACCATGCGGTGTCTTTTCTTTGGTATTGGATTCGCTCATAAATGCATGCAGATTAAAAAGACCATGTAAAGATCTTCCAAATTAACTAGTTTTGGCAGGACAGTACTTAATCATTTATTGAAATATTCTCCCATAGAAATTTTTGAAGAAAGCTTTATTCATATTTCTGTCCTGGAGATAGTCGTGGGACCTCCACATATATTAGTCATTGTCCTGTGGATATGCCATAAACGTCTATTTTATTTATTTTTTCTTTTAATCCAGCCAATCTTAGAAAGATGTGATCTTAGGATGTCCTCACATTTAAGTACATCTGTCATAGCTGAGGTAAAGGTGCCAATACACGTTCAATAGTTGTCAGTGAACAACTCGTGGCCGAGTGGCCATGCCTTTTCAATGGTGAGAGAGGAGAAATGCCAGACACTTCAGGCAGCTGCTTATCTCTTGGGAGAACAAAGGTATTGGGTGTTGAAATTCACTGTGCCTAATCCTTCTCTTATTAAATTGTCGTCCAGTCCCACCAAAAACTGCAATTTCGTCTGACAATGGTCTAATGTGTAGGGCCTTGACAGCTAAGCCTGCAGCTTGGGCTATTATGGACTTGTCTATGGCAGAAACATTGTGGGAGTATCTGAGACGGGTAATTTATAGGAGTATCTGTGGATGATACTTTGTACTAGACATCTATTTCAGGCTGCTAAGGTCCCTAAATCTTTGGCAGACACTTTGCAATCCATACCACAAATGTCCATTATTTGTGTTGCAGGCATTGAAGGCATTGGGCTAGGACATCAAACTATAGTTATAAGCCAAATACTGAGGTTGAGTTCATTTCTACAAGCAGGAAGCAATGACCATGTAGATGGTACAAGTGTGCAGGCCAATATATTCACTCTTGCTTTGAATAATAAAAGTGCTGATCCGTGCTGTAGATACAGATGACTGATACCTCTGTCATATCAAACTGAATGATGTTATAAAGCAGCATAAGCACTTTTCACTCTGCAGATAGCATCTGAATTCCCTGTCCTTGTTCTTCTGAGCTGTGAGGTCTGATGGGCCTGGATGTCAGTGATGGAGCTCAGCATCTAATCTTACAGTTGCTTTTTTAATGCACATTTGTTTTCTTAGCAGGGAGATTAAACTGAATCCAAAACAAAGCTCATAGTTAAGGCATGGCGGTGACGTGATGGAAGGAATGGACAGCCAGGTCTGGGAGAGCTGCAGACTCAGCGGTCTCACAGTGAGTGAGGGTTAAAGGTGGGGCAGGCTAGCAGTACGACACAACTGCTGTCTGCATGAGGCAGGGGTCAGAAAGATATCTAAATTCACTATTACCAAAAAAAAACCCAAAAAACCTTGGCACTCCAGGTTGAATGCAAAGAATAACAGGTTCTTATTTGTTCATAAAGACAATAGAGTGTGTGGCATACTATATCATTATACTATAGCTCTATATCAATAATTATATTTCAGGTAAATGTGAATCCAGAATTATAAAAAAATGTCATAGCTTTGTGGTCCAACAGGACCTTTATTAAATATATAAACAAATGGGTGTGCAGACCTCTTGCTGGAAATAGATAAAAGCTATTTATTAAAATAAAATATAAAAAATAAAATATATATGGATAGATACCCAAAAGTACCTTAGTTCATATCAATGATAATAAATCTATCAGAGAATACCACTATGAGGTGATATCCAACAGGTCCATCAATTGATAATGCTGCAGTCCACACTGTATATATACCACTATATGAACCACTATATAAGGTATTGCAAATGTTGCAAATTGATATCCCCTATTATATTGTGAAAAAACGCAGGGAGTTTGAAGTGCAGCTTTCAAGATGCAGGTAAGGTGCGTATCATTGTATAAAGTTCATCAAATGACGAATATCAATGCCGATCATAACATGTCGATTATTAAATGCGGCTATGTCCCAGTGACTTTTTAGGATTAGTAGAGGACTCAGTATCCGACCAACCGGGCTTCTTACCCGACCTTGCGTGTAATATCGTGGACTTTCACTCCTGAGTATCTGCGCTGCACCACAGGGCCTTTCCCTCCTGGGTATCTATGTTGCACCGCACCACCGAGACCTCCAGGACGGCTATTCTGGCTTGTAGCGCCCGTCTCTGGAGAGTCACGTGTCCTGCAGGCGTCTCTCAGGCTCGGCAGGTCTCCAAATAGTTGTAATCCTATATAGGCAGGTAATGGTATTGGCATATACTGTAATAAAAAGAGACTGTAATATTAGGTCCGGACCTTAAAAAATATCAAGCGCCTCGTAGTAACGTCAAACACGTTTTGGAGTCCCAGCTCCTTCATCAGTGACATGGTTATAAATGTACAATACCCCACCTTTTATAGGGTTCTTAAGTCTCTTGTAAAAAATGGACTGGATTCCCATAAGTTCCATATAAGGGTCAGATAGTTTCCATAGTCATCTTAATTCTCCAATTATTTTATTTCATTTAATTATCTTTCCTTATTCTCCATTCTCACCAGATATTAATAATAATTTCCCCTCTGCGTTTTTATTGCGATTTTGTTGCGTTACCCATACGTTTTTTTATCTTCTATGCATTTCTTGACCAATTGGGTAGACTTGAAAGACTTTTCAGATGTGGGAGGTGTGGAAATTGCAGGACTACCACTGGTTGTAAAAAGACGGAATTATAAATGACAAATCAATGAATTTTTAACATGTAGTTCAATGAATGTTATCTATATTCTACAATGTCCGTGTAGGAAGCAGTATGTGCGGAGAACAAAGCGCACAATGAAAAAACGAATTTCCGAACATATAACAAACATTAAGAATGGAATGGACAACCATACAGTGTCGAGACACTTTAAAGAGGTTATCCCATGAATAATGTAAAAAATGAAAATCAGACATCATATAGTACATGACTACCTCTTTCTAACAAAGCTAGAACCAGCCCTGTACCTCACATGCATCCAAAGATCTCCCCATTCATTTCTCTGCTAGATTTATATCAAGATGACAACTCAAGGGAGTGTTTTTTCCACTGCAGCTAAGGGGGCGTGTCTCAGCTCTCCCTATCACAACTCAGGAGGCAGTTGGAAGATGAAACTGAGCATGTGCGGCCTTCTCAGTGAGCAGGTCAAAGAAATAAGAAATTAAGTGGTACTATACAGATACATTTTACTGAATAACTCAGTAGCTATACAAAATTTTTAATGACATGCAATTACAAAAGTATTCAAATCCAGGTGCTGGTTTGAAAACTGTAGAATATTTTTCGTGGGACAACCCCTTTAAGGAATTCCACAACAAAGATCCAAGTGGCTTATCGTATACTGCAATTGAAATGATCAGACCTCATTGGAGTGGCGGGAATCACATAAACAATATGTCCCATGCAGAATCTAAAAGAATTTTTTATTTTAATACATTGGTTCCATTAGGATTAAATGCCGAAATGGAACTATTTGGATTTTTATGATCTGGTGGGGGCCCATGGCAGATGGGAAATCGAGGTCTGGCTGTATTATATTCCAGCACCTCGATCTCCCCTTGCCTGTGGGTCCCTTTTCCTATTTCTGTGCTTCCTATTTCTGCGCTTTGTTTCTCTTCCAAATATATTTCCATTTCATCGTGTTTATCATGTTTTTTTGTTTTTTCCTTTATGTATAGCCTCAGTGTTCAACATATGGGGTATGGTTGAAAACTAACCGGATTACAGACAATTATCATCTGATTTTTACTCCCACTTTGTACATTGTTAATTCTATCTTATAAATACCTAGAGATATGAAAAATATATGAGAAATGCATAGAAGATGAAAAACGCATGGGTAACGCAACAAAAACACAATAAAAACGCAGAGGGGAAATTATTATTAATATCTGGTGAGAATGGAGAATAAGGAAAGATAATTAAATGAAATAAAATAATTGGAGAATTAAGATGACTATGGAAACTATCTGACCCTTATATGGAACTTATGGGAATCCAGTCCATTTTTTACAAGAGACTTAAGAACCCTATAAAAGGTGGGGTATTGGACATTTATAACCATGTCACTAATGAAGGAGCTGGGGCTCTGAAACGCGTTTGACGTTACTACAAGGCGCTTGATATTTTTTAAGGTCCGGACCTAATATTATAGCCTCTTTTTATTACAGTATATGCCAATACCATTACCTGCCTATATAGGATTACAACTACTTGGAGACCTACTGAGCCACATGATCTATCATCTCACGTGAGTACCGAAGAAACATGACTCCAGAGGACTACGCGATACTGGAGAGACGCCTGCGGGACATGTGACTCTCCAGAGATGCGCGCTACAAGCCAGAATAGCCGTCCTGGAAGTCTCGGGGTGCGGTGCAACATAGATACCCAGGAGTGAAAGGCCCTGTGGTGCAGCGCAGATACTCAGGAGTGAAAGTCCACGATATTACACGCAAGGTCGGGTAAGAAGCCCGGTTGGGCAGATACTGAGTCCTCTACTAATCCTAAAAAGTCACTGGGACATAGCCGCATTTAATAATCGACATGTTATGATCGGCATTGATATTCGTCATTTGATGAACTTTATACAATGATACGCACCTTACCTGCATCTTGAAAGCTGCACTTCAAACTCCCTGCGTTTTTTCACAATATAATAGGGGATATCAATTAGCAACATTTGCAATACCTTATATAGTGGTTCATATAGTGGTATATATACAGTGTGGACTGCAGCATTATCAATTGATGGACCTGTTGGATATCACCTCATAGTGGTATTGTCTGATAGATTTATTATCATTGATATGAACTAATGTACTTTTGGGTATCTATCCATATATATTTTATTTTTTATATTTTATTTTAATAAATAGCTTTTATCTATTTCCAGCAAGAGGTGTGCACACCCATTTGTTTATATATCTGTCTATTTCTCTGGTCATTGGGTGTTCCAGTGGGTGGTGCACCCTCGATTATGAATATTTTTAGTGCGAGCCTACCCATTTAGCTGCTACTTAGGACCTTTATTAAGTTGTATCTGGATATGGAGAGTGTGAGAGCAGTGCATCCGCTGTCTATATCCAGATAACACTTAGGAAAGGTCTTGCTGGACCAAAAATCCATGCAATTTTTATTTATAATTCTGGACTCACATATACCTGAAATATTAACTATGTGTAAAGTACAAATTCAATGATACGCCATATTGTCTTTATGAATTAGTGAAAACCTGTTATTGTTTGCATTCAAAATAGCGTACCGAGGTTTTTTCTTGGCATTGATGTGGATTGCAGAATCCTCCCACTGGAGCATCCAATGTACAGAAGGTGTGAGGTACACTATTGGGTGACTACAGTGGGCCTGGATAGTTATTCATCATTTCTTTTCTGTAATATATATTCAGTTAACAATGTTAACAATTATTAAAAATTATAATGTTTATCTATCAACAGCTTTAACTAAAGAGTCCTGTCATCACAATATACATGATACATGCATATAAGGAAATGTGTCTTTGGTTTTATAAATGATAATAGGGAAACCCAATGCACCAGGGGAAGACTGGGAACTTAATGTGGCCCTGGAAAAAATACTAAAAGTGGCCCCATTTTGTCGTTTGGTCCAAATTGATGGAAAGTAGGGCCAACACAAGTAGGCGAGGACAGCAATACCATATTGCGGTACTTTATACCACCCCAACATAGCCAAATACCACAGTCCATCACAAAATACTGCCAGCAGCACAAAATACATCCCCAAAAACTTCCACTGGCCAGCCCCCGGGGCATTGGCACACTTGGAAATTTCCCTGTAAGGTCTATGGCCAATCCACCCCTGCAGTGCACGAACGTTTGCTCCAAGTATGTGATTGAAGCATGCATATTCATTTTCAAGGAGGAATTAAGATATTGTTCTGTAGCTACGGGTGTACAGTGTGATGAAACAGCGAACTGGATCCTGAGCCCCATCCTTCACAGGGCACTGATACTTTGTGCATGTGCAAGATTTCAATACAGCCTGGAAATTCAAAATTTGCAGTGATGGTGCTGGTGAGGAGCAGCATATTAACCACTCCCTGGAGGGCCAGCCAAGACACTCATGAATATGCCAGACTCTATATCCGTTAGTACTTCATAGTGGTTTCTTTTCCACTTTGCTCTGGTGTTTGGCTCAAAAGTTTCTGTCCCTGATTGGCAAGATGTTATTTATAATTTTGAAATTATAGGTACATCACTTTTAGTAATCATTAGAGATGAGCGAGCACTAAAATGCTCGGGTGCTTGTTATTCGAGTCGAACTTTTCCCGATGCTCGCGTGCTCGTTTCGAATAACGAACCCCATTGAAGTCAATGGGAGACTCGAGCATTTTTGCAGGGGACCAAGGCTCTGCCTAGGGAAGGCTGGGTGAAAACCTGGAAACATCAGAAAATGATGGAAACACCACAGAAATGGACAGGAAACAGCAGGGGCAGCATGCATGGATGCCTCTGAGGCTGCCTAATCCCACCATTACCCCAAATTCTCCTAGTGGGGCATGTGTGGTATCGATTCTTCTCAGTTTAAAATCGTATATGTCCCCTATCTTGGGACCATATATTTCATGGATTTTTCGAACACGGAAAAGGAAAAAGAGCTTGCTCTGGCCAGGGGAGTGTCTTTTCTACTGCAGCTAAGGGGACGTGTCCATGCTCTGCCTATCACAGGTCAGGAGCCAATTAAAAGAGGAACAAACAAAAATCAGTATAATATCTAATACGTCCCCTATCCGGGTAAATTGTTTGGAGAGAGGGCCAGTAGGTGGGGGGCAGGCTGGGGGGAAGGAGGTTGAGCTGGAAGAGCCAGAGGAGTGCCCCCTGGACTAGCGTGTGTGGTGGTGACAACAGCGGGATATAGTCAGAATGACGACACAGGACCCCAACTTAAAAATTTAGCATCAACCGGTCCAGTTGTAAATCCACCGCAATCCTCGGTGTGGGCAGTACATGAGCGGCCCCAGGGTCAGTCTCGGTCCCAGCCTCCACCAAGTTAACCCAATGTGCTGTCAGTGAGATATAGTGTCCCTGCCCGGCAGCACTTGTCCACGTGTCCATGGTTAGGTGGACCTTCTCAGAAACAGCGTTGGTCAGGGCACGGATGATGTTCTCTGACACGTGCTGGTGTAGGGCTGGGACGGCACAACGGGAAAAATAGTGGCGGCTGGGGACCAAATACCGAGGGGCAGCCACCGCCATGAGATTGCGAAAGGCCTCGGTCTCCACCAGCCTATAGGGCAGCATCTCCAGGCTCAGCAATTTGGAGATGTGGACGTTGAGGGCTTGGGCATGTGGGTGGGTGGAACTGTATTTCCTCTTGCGTTCCAGCGTCTGTGGTAAAGACAGCTGAACGCTGCGCTGGGACACATTGGTGGACACTGTGGAGGATCGTGGAGGCGAAGGTGTGGTTTTCCGGCGGGAGGCGCTCGTGCCGGGGTCCTGGGCAGGGGGTTGACTAGCAGAGGCAGCGAGTGACACGGGAAGGAGCAGTGGTGTGACCCGCAGGAGGTGGTGAACGGCCTTGGTTCCATTGAGTGGGGTGTTTAGCACTCATATGCCTGCGCATGCTGGTGGTGGTTAGGCTAGTAGTGGTGGTACCCCTGCTGATCCTGGTGTGGCACAGGTTGTACACCACAGTCCGTCGGTCATCCTCACTTTCTTTAAAGAACCTCCAGACTTGCGAACATCTAGGCCTCGCCACGGGAACTTCACTACGTGAAACAGTTGCTGCTGATGCACCAGCTCTGGCCCTGCTTCTCCCTCTGGCCACACCACTGCCTCTTACAACCTGTTCTGGTGCAGCACTCGCCTCCACCTCAGAAGCACTGTCTTCACTGGGCTTATCAACCCAGCTTGGGTCAGTCACCTCGTCATCCTCCGATTCCTCAGTCTGCTTCCCCCTCGGACTTCCTGCCCTGACAACAACTTCACCACTGTCTGACAACCGTGTCTCCTCATCGTCCGACACCTCTTTACAAACTTCTTCCACTAAGTCAACATTGTCATCATCATCATCATCACCCACAAACTGCGACAGTTGGAAAACTTGGGCATCGGGAACGAGGTCAGCAGCAACCTGAGAAGTGGTTTGTGACTCTGGGAAGGGTCCAGAAAACAGTTCCTGAGAGTATGCCGGATCGCATTCCAAATTTTCCTTGGGAGGGGGCAGATTGGGAGGAAGGAGGTTGAGGTGGAGAAGCCAGAGGAGTGCTCCCTTGTGTAACGTGGGTGGACTGCGTGGAAGACTGACTGGTGGACAAATTACTTGAAGCATTGTCCGCAATCCACAACATCAGCTGTTCACACTGTTGTGGTTTCAACAGTCCTCTACCACGTGTCCCTGTAAGTTGAGACAGGGAGTGTAGCTCTGCGGCGTTCCCCTGCTCCCTCATCAGCAGGTGCTGTCTCACCCTGCCCAGGACCACGGCCTCTGCCCCCTGCAGTAATTTAATGCCCACGCCCACGCCCTCGTCCTCGACACTTAGCCCTGGGGTTCAACATTTTCTGTATATAAGTGTATTATATAAAAAAAATAAAATAAATGGGCCTGCTGTACTGAAATCCACAAACTTGTTCGGTCTGAACAAGTGAATATATAGGTGGATAAGTTAAATCAAAATTACGTATGTTATTACGTACCGTGCAGTATGGAGCAATTACACGGAAACTATTAGATTAGGCAGACTTGGTCTGCTTAGTTGCAACCCAGACAAATGTCGCACAGAGATTTTTGTAATCTAGCTGTATCAGTGAGAGCAAAAGACCTTTTTTAATTAAGTGACGTACAGAATGTGTCACCTGGACAGAAAATACGGATTGTGTTGAGTGGACAGCTGAACTGTGACACACAGAATGGTTCCACGCAGATGTGTGAAATGGATTTGTATCACTGAGCTAAAACAACAAAAAAACTATTTTTTTTATATCTTTTTTTTTTTTAGTTTTGTTTTTTTTAACGTGACGTGCAGAAACTATCAGAGACCTAACTCAGCCCCTGCTGACGGTGGCTATTTTGACTGCAACCCAGACAAATGTCACACAGAGATTTTTGTGATCTAGCTGTATACGTGACAGCAAAAAGACCTGGTTTAATTAAGTGACGTACAGAATGTGTCAACTGGACAGAAAATACGGATTGTAGTGAGTGGACAGCTGAACTGTGACACACAGAATGGTTCCACGCAGCTGTGTGAAATGGATTTGTATCACTGAGATAGAACAATTAAAAAAAAAAGGGTTATATATGGCGATAGCTGCACTACTAGTGCCAGCCAGCCAGCCAAGCCAGGAGATAAAAACAAAATTTCTTGTAGCCCTTAGAAGGGTGTTGGGTTCTTGTGAGATCACTCCTGCCTAACAAAGAACTAAATGCAAGCCCTAACACTCTCCCTGAAACGCAGCAGCTCTATCCCTAACAACATCCAGACAGCATCTGAGCCGAGCACCGCGGGCAGTCACTAGTATATTCCAGGGTCATCTGATCAGGCCAGCCAACCCCTGCTATCGACATGTAAGGGCCCCACGTGATGCTGGGTGTACCGCAGAGTCTCCTGGCTTGTGATTGGCTGAGTTTATAGGCGCCAAAAATGCACAATGCGGAAGTTGCCATTTCCTCGAGCATGGCGAGATACTCGTCCGAGCAGCGAGCATTTACGAGTACCGTAATACTCGAACGAGCACCAAGCTCGGACGAGTATGCTCGCTCATCTCTAGTAATGATGATATCGGGGAATTTACTAATTCAAATGTATGAGAATTATGGTGCAATTTGCAGTAAAGAACTGGTGTAAATGCTTTGCACTACATTTATTAAGTGTTTTAGACGCTTTTTTGACTTGTTCAACAAGTGGTTGTGATTTAATGGAAAGGGTTAAATACTTTGGCTAGTTACACGCATGCTCTAAAGCTATCCATCAGGCTTTTTTGGGAATAGGAGCAGCCTACCAGAGTATTGTGTATCTCACATATCTGGATAGTGCCACACACTGCCAGACCCATTGACAGTTTTTCGGACAGACAAAAATTGTTGCATGCAGGGATTTTTGCCTGGTTGAATCCCTGCATTAATGTTGAGGAGTGGGTGGATCCCATTAAAGTTAATAGGGTCTAGCAGGCATGTGGCACTATCCGGCTATGCCTGATCCAGAGAACTCCATCAGAACAACCTGCTGAATTATCTTTGCTGCGAGTGTCAAAGTTGCCTTAACATGCGATAAGATGAACCAAAATTCAATTGTCACAAAATTCTGGCGTAAAGAAAGCCAACTAATAGGTGGCCTAAATTTAGACTTGATGGTCTAGAGGTACACTTGATTTACTGTATAATCCAGCATCAGGCATTTTCATAAAAGTTGCACTGTCCAAAATTAGGCAGAATTAGTAAATTTAACCCATTATGCTATCTTCTGTTTGGACTACTTCCTCTGATGGCAGGTCACAAGCAAGGTCACAAGGAAGAGTCAAGTTTTTTGTTGTTTTTCAAATTAGATAATCTTTAAGATTTGAGACATCAACATTTAAACTAAACCCAACTCACGGGCCTCCCCACTTCACTTATCATATACATAGAAACATGAGGAGATCATAGTATCCAAAGTACAAAAATATAATAATCTCAACTTTTGCTCAAGGTTCTTAAAAAGAGTTCTTACAGACAAGGCGCCAAAAACATGAAAATGAGAGAGTAGAGATTAACCAGTCTCAGATAATGTATACTGACAGCCATACATGGGTTAGATAACCATGGAGCTCATAATTTTTAAAATTTAGCATAAGCCCCTCATTTTTTATATATTATTCATATATTAACAAGTTATTTACTTTTTCTATGAATTCCCTTCTACTAATGCCTCATTCACACGTCCTGTTTTTCTTTCCTGATTCGATCCTGATCCTGATCTGGATCCATTCATTTCAATGGGTCCTGAAAAAATCAGGATCGAATCAGGAAAGAAAAACAGGACTTGTGAATGGAGCCTAAGGGAAATTGGTTGAATCCAGTAATAGGCTATGAGTTTACAGGCAACATATAAAAATCGATCAACAGATATTTTATGAGTGCCTAAATCCTCCATCAGTCCTAAGAAACAAATTGTCGGATCGCACTGGAGAGAAACAATATATATATATGTATGTATATATATACAGTACAGACCAAAAGTTTGGACACACCTTCTCATTCAAAGAGTTTTCTGTATTTTCATGACTATGAAAATTGTAGATTCACACTGAAGGCATCAAAACTATGAATTAACACATGTGGAATTATATACTTAACAAAAAAGTGTGAAACAACTGAAAATATGTCTTATATTCTATGTTCTTCAAAGTAGCCACCTTTTGCTTTGATTACTGCTTTGTACACTCTTGGCATTCTCTTGATGAGCTTCAAGAGGTAGTCACCTGAAATGGTATTTCAACAGTCTTAAAGGAATTCCCAGAGATGCTTAGCACTTGTTGGCCCTTTTGCCTTCACTCTGCGGTCCAGCTCACCCCAAACCATCTCGATTGGGTTCAGGTCTGGTGACTGTGGAGGCCAGGTCATCTGGCGTAGCACCCCATCACTCTCCTTCTTGGTCAAATAGCCCTTACACAGCCTGGAGGTGTGTTTGGGGTCATTGTCCTGTTGATAAATAAATGATGGTCCAACTAAACACAAACCGGATGGAATAGCATGCCGCTGCAAGATGCTGTAGTAGCCATGCTGGTTCAGTATGCCTTCAATTTTGAATAAATCCCCAACTGTACTATATAACAGTACTAGTGGGGCGTCTTGGGGGGATGGGGTACCCATGCTGTTGGATGATCAGTCCCTACGATACCATGTCTGCATAGAAAAATCCCTCTGCATGGTTTATGAATTTATACATATATATTTTTATATTTTTTATTTTTCATAATTGTTTATATATTTTTATATGTTTTTTATATATCTTGTGATGTGCCATCTGTTATATTATTTTGGGGAGCATGATAAGGTTTTGATAAAATATTATGAGTTATATAAACATAAAATCGCATATAAAACGCAAAGGAAACGCATATGGATTTGTCTGGAGATATTAAAATCAAATCTGGTCCAAAGTTTTGTTCTAATTAAAGGACTATGCAAGCGCTGATCTGTGATTTGTCGAGAAAGGATATAAAAGGTGGTATGGGTGGAGTGGAATTATACCTACTGATGAAGGAGCCAGGGCTCCGAGACGCATCTAGGATACAGGACATACTGCAGATTATTTGAGGGTCCAGACCCAATTCTGAAATTGTCCTACAAAAAGGTGATAACATCTCCCCCTAAATCCACCTAAGAGTCTCTGCATATTGGAGGACCTTTCAGGACCTTCCATACAGATCAGCCAACCGGGACACGTGACCAAGAGATCGCATGTGACCATTGACGTCACACGCTGTGCCACTCCGAGATTTGGAGCATCGAGACGCCATCACACACAGCGGTGTCCCGTTGGAAGTGCCGCTATATGCGGCTTATGTGGAAGTGCCCGACTGAACTAGGCGTGAGTAAACAGTGATTAGGTCATTGTGAATAACCATTATATCTGGACATGTTGTCTCATTACATGGACACTTGCGCTATTATTGAACTTTCATGTGGCTATTGCCAGTGACTTGCCAGTTATCTCCAGATGATAAAGAAAGTTGCTTGAAACCACATATGATACTGAGGATGCCTTACTAACAAGATCAGTGGGATTATATTAATGCAGTGGGAGTATATATCTCGATCCATATATAGTACATTTTAGTGTATGACTATTTATTTTTGATTTATTTCTGTTACGGTTTTTAATAAATTGTTATTTTCTCTGATACATCCTTTTTTTCCCGCTGATTATTCACTCAATTCCAATTGTGAGTGTGCACACCCTGGTTTCTGACATTGTTTAAATCCCCAACAGTGTCTCCAGCAAAGCATCCCCACACCATCACACCTCCTCCTCCATGCTTCACAGTGGGAACCAGGCATGTAGAGTCCATCCGTTCATCTTTTCTGCGTCGCACAAAGACACGGTGGTTGGAACCAAAGATCTCAAATTTGGATTTATCAGACCAAAGCACAGATTTCCACTGGTCTAATGTCCATTCCTTGTGTTCTTTAGCCCAAACAAGTCTCTTCTGATTGTTGCCTGTCCTTAGCAGTGGTTTCCTAGCAGCTATTTTACCATGAAGGCCTGCTGAACACAGTCTCCTCTTAACAGTTGCTGTAGAGATGTGTCTCCTGCTAGAACTCTGTGTGGCATTGACCTGGTCTCTAATCTGAGCTGCTGTTAACCTGCGATTTCTGAGGCTGGTGACTTGGATGAACTTATCCTCCTCAGCAGAGGTGACTCTTGGTCTTCCTTTCCTGGGGCGGTCCTCATGTGAGCTAGTTTCTTTGTAGCGCTTGATGGTTTTTGCGACTGCACTTGGGGACACTTTCAAAGTTTTCCCAATTTTTCGGACTGACTGACCTTCATTTCTTAAAGTAATGATGGCCACTCGTTTTTCTTTACTTAGCTGCTTTTTTCTTGCCATAATACAAGTTCTAACAGTCTATTCAGTAGGACTATCAGCTGTGTATCCACCTGACTTCTGCCCAACACAACTCATGGTCCCAACCCCATTTATCAGGCAAGAAATCCCACTTATTAAACCTGACAGGGCACACCTTTGAAGTGAAAACCATTTCAGGTGACTACCTCTTGAAGCTCATCAAGAGAATGCCAAGAGTGTGCAAAGCAGTAATCAAAACAAAAGGTGGCTACTTTGAAGAACCTAGAATATAAGACATATTTCCAGTTGTTTCGCACTTTTTTGTTAAGTATATAATTTCACATGTGTTAATTCATAGTTTTGATGCCTTCAGTGTGAATCTACAATTTTCATAGTCATGAAAATACAGAAAACTCTTTGAATGAGAAGGTGTGTCCAAACTTCTGGTCTGTTTTGTATATATATATATATATATATATATATATATATATATATATATGATTAATATGATGTTGTCTAAAATCACCTAAATCATTGTTTGCCGGCAGTAGATTGTGCGGTCTAAAAAAACTCTGCTGCAGGCAAACAATGATTCTGTATGGAGACGAGCAATACTGTGGAGGAGATTAATGCAGTCTTCTTCACTGATGAGCAGGAGATTGTCAGGAAGGAATACTTCCTTCCCGACAATCATTTGTTCAATTGAGCATTGTAAAGTTTTAAATTAGCTTGGGTAACAGTGCAAGCTGATGGAAAACAGGATGCAATTTTAAGTATCAATTAACACCAGAACTCCTAATTTAAAGATGCAGAGATATATGCTACAAGTGCATCTCAATAACTTAGAATATCATCAAAAAGTTTTTTTTTCAGTAAAAAAGTGAAACATATATTATATAGAGTCATTACAAACAGAGTGAACTTTTTCGAGTGTTTATTTATGTTAATGTTGATGATTATGTCTTACAGCCAAGGAAAACCCAAAATTCATTATCTCAAAAATTATTAACCCAAAGCACCTGAAAAGGCTTCCTAAGCCTTTAAAAAGGTCCCTTAGTCTGGTTCAGTAGGCGACACAATCATGGGGAAGACTGTTGACTTGACAGATGTCCAGAAGGCACATTGACATACTCCACAAGGAGGGTAAGCCACAAAAGATCATTGCTAAAGAAGCTGGCTGTTCACAGAGTGCTGTATCAAAGCATATTAATGGAAAGTTGAGTGGAAGGAAAAAAGGGTGGTAGAAAAAGATACACGAGCAACAGGGAGAACCGCAGCCTTGATAGGATTGTTAAGAAAAGGCCTTTCCTAAATTTGGGGGAGATTCAGTGGACTGCTGCTGGAGTCAGTGCTTCAAGAGCCACCACACACAGACGTATCCAGGACATGGGCTACAAGTGTCGCATTCCATGTGTCAAGCCACTCATGACCAATAGATTTTACCTGGGCCAAAGAGAAAAAAAATGGACTGTTGCTCAGTGGTCAAAGGTGTTGTTCTCAGACTAAAGTAAATTTTGCATCTCTTTTGGAAATCAAGGTCCCAGAGTCTGGCGGAAGAGTGGAGAGGCACTCAATCCAAGCTGCTTGAGGTCTAGTGTGCAGTTTCTACAATCAGTGTTGGTTTGGGGAGCCATGTCATCTGCTGGTTTAGGTCCACTTTGTTTTATCAAGACCAAAGTCAGTCCAGCCGTCTACCAGGAAATTTTAGAGCACTTCACTCAGCCGAAAAGCTTTTTGGAGATGGAATTTTTATTTTCCAGCAGGACTTGGCACCTGTCCACACTGCCAAAAGTACCAATACCTGGTTTAATAACCACAGTATCACTGTGCTTGATTGGCCAGCAAACTCGCCTGACCTTAACCCCATAGAGAATTTATGGGGTATTGTCAAGAGGAAGATGAGAGACATCAGACCCAACAATGCAGACGAGCGGAAGGCTGCTATCAAAGCAACCTGGGCTTCCATAACACCTCTGCAGTGCCACAGGCTGATTGCCTCCATGCCACGCCGCGTTGATGCAGTCATTCATGCAAAAGGAGCCCCAACCAAGTATTGAGTGCATTTACTGTACATACTTTTCATTTGGCCAACATTTCTGTGTTTAAAAAAAAATTACAGTTGGTCTAATAAAATATTCTAATTTTCTGAGATAATGACTTTTGGGTTTTCCTTGGCTGTAAGCCATAGTCATCAACATTAACATAAATAAACACTTGAAAAAGTTCACTCTCTTTGTAATGACTCTGTATATAAAATATGTGTTTCACTTTTTGAATTGAATTACTGAAAAAACTACTTTTTGATGATATTCTAATTTATTGAGATGCACTTGTATATTAGGATATGTTATCTATATCTGATGAGCTAGGGTCTAACTGCTGGGATCCCCAGCATTTCAGAGAACTGTTAATAGACACTGCACCAGATAATGTGTCAGGTATTGCCGCAGAGCCACATGCAAATGACTGGTGATGTATTGCATTTACTACAAAGCTATGGTATGGTACCATAGAGGAAATATGGGCCATAGTACTATATAAAGCTCAATCTCATAATCAGTGGGGTCCTGGTGAGTTAAAGTGAGTTAAATGAAGGTTAGTATACTGATGCATCTTGAGTGCCTGGCTGCAAGATAGAGGAGGCTGATCATTTTGAAACAAGGGCCAATTTGAGAAAGCAGAACATGGCAAAGTTATTGTCTCTGAATATAAATAAGAATGTGTCCATTCAATGACATTCTGTAAGCAGCAATCTTTGTGAGGCATTGAAACACAATTTGTATTAAAATAAATGCTGTACAACTTCACTATACAAAAGACTATCAATCCACAGACAGGAGAACTTCTAAAGTACGGCCCGGTTAAGTTCTCACTTTCTTATAAACACCATGTGCACTATTTTTGTCCTTGCAAACATTTGGGAAAAAAGAAAGTTTACCCTAATTTTAATTATCCAAGTTTGGCTATTTGTGGCAGTGGGAAATTACTAACATTACCCTTGACGCTGACATTTGCTAAGCACCATCAATCAGTAAGGTTGATGAATGGCTACAGATTTTCTGCTCTTAAGTTTGTAGACTGAATGTAATGTGGCTTGGAGGCCTGAGACATATCTTGTTTAAACTTTAATATCCTGTAGCCCACCCATGAAAGGCTGACGTGTTTATTTAGTGTAGGTATCCCTTAATTAAACCATGCACACATGCTAAACATTTTTAGCATCCAGCTATAAGGTATCTAGGACTCTATGTGAGACATTTACTCGTAGAGTAGAGGCTGGCAGTGGATACATTTGTGAAATTAACGGTGTAATGGAAAAAAAATCAATAATTTGCAATTAATAATTTTCTAATCTGTGCCCCATCTGCAAAAAAATGTAATTGGGTATCAAATCATGTCAAGTTACATTTTGGAAACACCACATGTCATAGGTGAGATATGTGGCCCCAGGATGTCAATTTTAATAAAGATTTGATTTTACTTTGTCAAAGCCCTCATCAATGTTTTCTCATTGTCTCACATTTCAGACATTGTTTGATCAAACAAGATCTGTCGAGTTTAAGGCATGACTAATGGATTTATAAAGGATCCCTCATATTGGACTTTCATGGGATCCTGGTCTCAAGAAATCAATGTGAAATATAGGCTCAGTATCCAAACAACTTAGACTAGGGAAAAATTGTGATGGCTAGACAACAGAGCACTTCTAATACAGAAGGTCTTGTGGGGTGGTACAAAGAAGGAGAATAGGTAAATTAGCAACAGGGTCAAGGGTGCCCTGGGCAGCAAAGGCTAGTCTGTCTAGGCCTCCAACAAAAGAGTTCATGTAACACAAAGGGGTAGATTCATCAAAACTGGTATAAAGAACTGATTTAGTTGCCAATAGCAACAAATCAGAGTCCATCTTTTATTTTTATGGCTAACACATAAGTATAAGGACAGAATGGTTAGTCCTATCTAAGTCACATGATGGAAGAAATGAAAATTAAGATGTGATTTTTTATATATACTAAGCATCTGAAATGTAACTTTATTAGTAAAGGAGGTTTAAAGTGTAACTGACGTTTCATTTTTTATCCCCTAATGGTATAGTACACCCTGCTGTATAAGTGCTTTTGTGCTTTAAAATGTGATCATTTTCAGTTTTACCTGCTAATAACCACCAAAGATGCATGCTACTTTCCTATTCAGCTGCTCTCTTCTCAGAGTGTTGCCATGTGCAGGTCGTCTACTCTATCTAATAGCAGAAGATGGATCAGCTCTGGGGGTAAGAGCTCAGCCCTCAGAGCAAGGAGCCTGGCTCAGGCAGAAAGTTGAGGGGGGAGGGCTGTTATATAGGCTGATATCTCCTGAATGGTACCAGCTAAACAACATGCATGCAACTTGGCTTGTTTGAAAGATGACAGTCCAGGCTTTCATTCAAGACCAAATGAGAGCTCTAGTCCAAGCAACAAACGAGAAATCACTGTTAGAAATCGAGTCGGGAATAATTGTGAGTAAAATCTGCTTATACTTTCATTTTCAGCTTCATTCACAGCATCCCGATTTCTATGTGTGATATCTCCCCTTGTACTGAACAGATTTATGTCATTTTGGTATTGTCTTAAAGCCTGATACCAAAAGCCTGGTACCAAACCAGAGATATGCGCAGCTAAAGCAGTCCCCCCCCCCCTGTCAGTGTGGAAGAGAATGAGGGACAGGTGACTATTAAGAGGCTAAAACAAATGCTTACTGATTTCTTACTGATTTCATGTAATGCAGGGATTGTCTCTTGTTAGCTGTATGTGAGAGGATACACACTGTTCTGGGGTAGTGGGGAAGTTATCTGCATTCTGATTCGTCTTGTCTGTCTCTGGTTATCTGTATGTGAGAGGATACACAGTGCTCATGGGTAGTGGGGAAGTTATCTGCATTCTGATTGGTCCTGCTAGTTCATGTGAGGACAGCAAAGGGTTATGGAAAGTGAGGGAAATACAGGATGGCCTCAAGGACATAGCAAACAGCACCACAGGAAGTGCAGCAGAGGCCATATTAGGAGGATGCTGAAATAGAGGCACAGAGAAATAGGGTTGCTAAGGGCTGAATACAGACATCAGAAAGGTAAAATTAACTGAAAAATACAGCTTCATGAATATCTGCCATTCAGCATCACATATGCTAGGAATTTCATTTTTGGTAGTGAAACGGCAGTTACATTTTAACATCGATTTGAAATGCAAGTCTGAAAAAACCATGGTAGTGGTTCTTTAATGAGAAAGTGAAAATAGAATTTTAGAAATGTGTGCAAAAGTATTCAGACCCTTTGGTATGACACGTGTAGAGCTCAGAGGGAGGACTGTGTGGAGGCATAGATCTGTAGAAAGGCACAAAAAATTCTGCTGCACTGAGCATAGTGGCCTCTATAATTCTTGAATGGATGGATGAAGTTTGCAACAACCTCGACTCTTTCTAGAGTTGGCTGTCCCATCAAACTCAGGTGTGCAGATGGGAGAAACTTTCAGAAGGTCAGTTATCACTAAAGCAAAGTTGCCAGAAAGAACCCTCTCCTCAGTAAAAGTTAAAAAAAACAAAAATCACCTAATAGACTGCGAGAAACAAGATTATCTGGTCTGATGAAACCAAGATCAAATCTTTTTGGCCTCAGTTCTATGCATGTCCAATACCATCCCTGCATTGAAGCATGGGGGTGGCAGCATCCTGCTGTGGGTATTTTTCAGTGGCTCAGACAGGGAGACTGGTCAGGGTTGAGGGAAAGCTGAATGGAGCAAAATACAGAGATATTCTTAATGAAAAACTGATCCAGAGTGCTCTGGACCTTAGACTGGGCCCAAGCGTTAACTTCCAACAAGACAATGACCCCAAGCACACAGCCAACACAACACAGTTGTGACTTAGGAATGAGTCTTTGAATGTCGTTGAGTGGCCTAGGCACTGTAAACATTGTTGCAGACCAAGTACACTTCATAGCAAAATCCTTCAAAGCAAACTATTCCATAATGGTAATGGCCTCTTTCAGGAGGGTAGTGTACCTTGCTACACTGCAAAAACTGTCAAAGAATAGTTTGAGAAACTTGATAAAGAGCTCAGCGTGTTGATGGGGGGGGGGGGATACAAAATATGAATAATTATGTTTGAATGTTTTGGTGTATCAATGTCTGTTGAGGTTGAAGAAATAGAGACATAGGTTCCCTGTTCAGGGTCCTCATCTCTTCACCAGAGTCGAAAGCTTCTACAAACAGCATTTCCTACTCAGGAGGACCTGCCCTATGACGAATTATATAAGCAACCCATTGATTTAAATGGTTCCTCCGTTGTAGCGCTACAATGAAACTGAACATGAAGGCCTCTCTCACACTTACAATATGGAAAGCATCAGAGTCTGTTCTATGAAAAATGGATAATTTTGCATTTTTATGCTGTTTTTCACTATCATTTTTTAGCATGAATACACTTGTAAATCTAGATTGTCAGTTTATTTACTTTTTGCCTTTCTTGGTATCAATCTACATATCACTACTAGTAAACACACTCTTTATCTGTAGTTTGTTTTAATTTATTGTTTTTTTTACTCCCTAGGAATAACTTTTTCATAACACAGATCGTAACAGGCAAGGCACTTGGATTATGAAAGATACATGTTACTAATGGAAAAGAGGAATTGTCATAGGAAGATCTAAAATAGACATCATTGTCCCACAATAGCAGCGATCTGGGAGTCTGTTCTAAATTAGTCATAGAGACTTCAAGTGTGACATGTGGAAGGAACCAGAAGGGTGGGACCTTCTGCCCTCTGGAAACAACTGATAAAATATGTCCCCTTTTCACTCAGTGCCAGACAGGATGCGGGTGAAGTGTGTTCAAAGGCATGCAGGAATAAACATAGGAAATCAATCTGCACTATGACATCACTCTGGCCTGGTACACGCTCTCGAATCAGACATCTAACTCGCCTGAATCGTCACTGATAAGACAAAGGAATGTGAGATGGATCACACTAGGTGTGTCAAGCTCAGAATGCCCATTACTACAAACTTTCCAAAACACAGCAACATAAAGATATATTTTATCTACAGAGCACTGGTAAAACGGTACTTCTAAAAGACAAGTATTAACAATAAACACATCATATAACGTTTAAAGAGGTTTTCCCAGGAATTATTTAAAATGGTCACCAGCAACCCGACCTAGAATGTGAGGAGTACTGGTTGCTTCCATTTGCAGATCTGCTTAGGGGCAGGCTCGGATGGCCCACAGGTGAACGGGTGAATCAACTGTGGGCTCCTGAGCAAGGTGGGCCCCTAGTCCCCCAAACCTTGTACAAGTAGAATATGACAATGTTGACTGACTGAACTACATATAGATAGGTGGCTTCCAGCATCCCAACCAGTCTATGTTCATATAAAATATTGGGCAGGTTATCAGAGTACCCAGTTTATTATTATAGAAGCATCGGTTGGCTGAGATGACTTCTAGGTACAGAGGTATACCAAACAGTATCCTCTTTACCCACGGACTTGCCTTGTCAAAACTGCTGCAGGGATCCCTATAATCAGTCATCTTGCAGTGTCTTGCTGCTGCTGCCATTGTGTGAGCACGTAGTATTTGCATATAGCAGTACATTGGATCCCCAGATTGAATTTTACCAGTGGGCCCTAGGTACCTCAGTCTGATAAAGGTGGGGTCGCACTACACTGGTCTACAATAGATGGTAGTGATGTGATCCTGTCTACAATAAGCCATCATGGCTGAACAGCCTGACAGGCATTCATCAATATGTAGTATGTGTAAGTGCCAGAGTGTAGTGTGTAGTGAGGCCTTGCTTCTCCCCCATAGGTATCTCTGCAAGTTGAGGCAACCAGTCCTGCTCTTAGTCTAGGACAGGTTGCTGGTGGCCATTTTAAATCATTCCTGGAGAACCCCTTTAACTCTTTTACTGCAATCTCTAAAACCATTATTGACAGTACACTACTGTTTGTGACTGTGAAGCTTAGATTTTCCATTTTTGACTACATATCTTTACATCAAGCCATTGTTCTTGTGCTGTTACATTACAGGTTTAAAATAGTGTTTTAAATTTCGCATGGCTAGTTGAGAGCAATTGCTTTAGGACTTCCATCCTTCCACCAGAATATGATGCCCAGCTGTAGAGTTGAACCTCACCACAGCACTGTGTCTGCTCAGCAGCTGACAGGTTTCTTGAGAGGTTTTCACATCATTTTTTGTCCTTTTATGCTACAGTGTTCTTTAAGCATATCCTTAGGGCTTCATTCATTATATATCATTACTTTTATAAAGGAAGATGGAAGAACACCATAGACCACCCTTTTCAATTCAATGGTATCCAGTAAAAAAGGAACTGTTCCATATGACTGGTACAGCAAATCACTGGTAGGTTTTGGCAAGGTAGCAAGGTAGACCGAGGGGACTACCCCATGTGACCTCTGAGGGCAGTGACTTGCTGCAGTGGTCACAAGGAATTGTCAGGCAGACTATTGCTGTGGAACCAGAAACCAGAAGACCACCAACAGCCCCCAATCAGAGCCACTGGAACAGTGGAAGCTTCTACCGATGAGTCTTCTTTTTTATTTTATAACATTCCAGACTGTCAGTTTAATTTTTGTGGAACTTAAAAAATCTATTTAAAGGATCTCATAATTGTAGGACCCCAAGATTGTTCCCCAGGCACCACTTTTGCACTGCATTAGTAGTGGCTGTGCCTCGTATTACAGCGCAGACCTATTCACTTTAATGGGAGCCTAGTAAACAATGAAGGTCATGCAGTGATCACTGAAGCATAACTGTCCCTTCCAAAAGCTGATTGTGGGGGTGCTAAGATTTGAATCCCATTAATCTAATTTTGATGGCTAAAGAATAAGCCATCAATATTATATTCTCAGAAAAGCCCTTTTATGTGAAGGATGTATTTGTATGTACCCTGGTTGCTCTTTAGCTTAGTGCTAGACATTGTGAGACTGAAAAGATCATTTTTCAGACCAAGAAACATAAATTTGTGCGGAAGTCCTGGGTATCAAAGAAAATGACTTTACCTGCTTCATAACCCCAGTAATGTAAGATATATGCATTATAGGCAAAGGGGGCAGAGAGGTCCTTTTGAACTCGTGTACCAATTACTGCATATAAAAAAACAAGCTGTGACTAGATATACTTTTGACCTAAAATGCAGTATGTGATCACTTATATGCATGTAAGTACAAGTAAAAGCATGTGTGAGATGATATGGTATAACACATTTACTACAGAGAAACTAGGCAATCTATGGCTTAGTATCTCTAAGTGTGGACATTCTAGATTGCTTATAGGTGACCAAAATGAGAGCTTAGAAGTGAGAGCTCTGAGTTCAGGATGGCTCATTTGGCTATCAATGGCTAATAGCATTCTCTGTGTGAGTGTGTATACAGAGATAAAGGTGCCCCCCGTGTGCAATTGAGCTCAGAAAAAGCAGAGATATAAATGTATAAATTACAAGTTTTACTGAATCTTTTCCCGCAAAGTGATATATCAATCTGCTCAGCTTCTTCCGCTATATAACATGGCACCTGCCGATTGCATAGCACTTCTTGTTGATGGGTTGTCTGTAAGACTCAATAGGGACACTCAATATTTTCATTACTGCAGCTCTGCTCCCATAGAAGTGAATGGGAACAGCACTACATTAATGAAATTTGACCACTATACGACAGACAAAGCTGTGTAGTTCCAGCATCGATTTCTGACCTCTTGGGAACAGTTGATCGATGGGGTTGCGGGGTGTCGGACCTTCGCTAATCTGATATTAATCCTGAAGCTCATATAAAAATCCTGGAAAACCCAATTAAGTACCAAGATATATGAACAGTTATTTTCCTAGTTCATATTGAACTAATGCCTATGTGAATAATGCCTACAATCTGTTCAATCCAAAATGTTTACAGTAGGTACTGTATGTACTGTATGTTACACCAAGGTTGTTGTTCTTTATACTGTTTCTTGCTAAGAGAAAATTACATTTAATACAACTGTGCTACAGTAGAAAATATAATCCAGCAGAGATTAGGTGCAGAATTGTCCAATAATCAATTTACCATATTTACAAAATATAATTAAACTTATACTCAGATGTCAACATGTGCTACATGTCTTCTCCGGAGCCTCAGTATTTCCACAGTGGAGACACTGTTCGTGACAAACAGTTTGTTTTTAGCTTCCTTAACTTCAAAGTGAAGCTAAACTGGTTGCAAGTGGTGTGTTCTTTTTTTTCTCCAGTTCTGGCACATTCTCAAATTCATTTACACATTTGTACTGTGAGGCTAAAGTAACTTATTGGAAACATTGAACAGGAAGGGAGTTCCTGGACTTTACAGTGTTCTTGAGAAGGGCTTGAGACAATGTTTGCACGTGTCCATCCACATGGGCTACAGAATTATTAGTCGTACAAAGTACAACTGTTAACCCCTTTCATGGTAATATATCAGTGGTCCTGCCACTGTAATTTGTGGTCAGATGGGCTCAGAAAAAATCATAAAGGAATTACAGAACATCAGACTTCTTCAAAATCAAATACTGATAAAGTATAAAGGGGTTGGTGTGGCATGGTAGGTTTCAGATCCCTGGGAGCTCAACAGATCAGCAGAACTAAGGGACCTTTTAGACGGGCCAATGATGAAGAATTATCAGGGACAAATGTTTGTACACTGATTGCTGGTTTCCGATAATTGTCCTGTGTAAAGTTGCCGCCGATCACCCAACAAATAAGCAAATGTTAATTGTCAGGTGATCACATCTTCATCCCAAAATGATAGCAATCCGCAAACAGAAGGGATGATTGCTACATATAAATGCAACTAAACAGTCTGGAAATCATTAGGAACAAAGGGCTAATTCCCAATCATTGCCATGAGTATCAGGCTATGTAAATGAGCCCTTTAGGCACTTGAATGCAGCTGAGCTGCGGTACACATATGCCTTGATAAAATACAATGGAAGTGCTGCATATTCTGGAATTCCATGGCCCTTTTTTCTGGTAACTAGTTGGGAACCAATCACACATTACTGACCTATCCAGTAAATATTCTGAAAAAAAAGCTTTTATTTTACCTGTAACAGAAAAACACAAGTTTTTTTATATCATGGAGATGTTGAATGAAGAAATTGACAAATGGGTGTTACCAGATGCGGGTGTCTCTGCACCCTCCGTCACTGTCCAAGCAGTACTGACAATGTCAGACTGTGTTGGTACACAATCCTTTGACAAGTGGAATAGTCGTGGCCAGTTTTCAATTTATCCATACATTTCGAGTAAGAATAACAACATAACACAGCGTTCAAAAAACAGATGCTCCAGAATTTTTATGACATGGAGAATACAAGTATTTACAAAAACAGTCATATCAGGAGAGATGACATATCCCCATATTGGTTGATGGATTGTCACGCCCATCGATCACATGGCCTTTCTGCGGTGAATGTGATCGGCTGCAGTACCAAACACACCCACTATATAATGTACCAATGTGCTTGGTATCATATGAAGAGGCTACAGCATTTATCAAATTGCTGTGGCCCCTTCAAACAGCGGCTTGGTAAAGTTCCTAGAACTCAGGCACCTATTAAGCCTCAATATTGATAACCAATCCTAAGGATGGGTCATTAATATTTATGGAAAATGATTAAATAGTTGTATGGAGCAGTCTCATGCACAGAGGGAAGGGGCTCCTGTAAAAGTGATGTGCCCCAAGGAGATCCTGTTTAAGATCTCAAATTCCAATGGTCTTCCACCCAAAATATGTTTTGTGACTTTTTAACTTTTTCCGACAGCCTAGCCACTACTCCAAAAAGTGGGCAGAAGAGGGCAAGCCATGGGTGATAGCTCTGTGGCCTGACTCATTTAACAACATGTGTGCCAGAAAATTGCCATACGTTACACCAGAAGTCTACTCCAGCTCCAAGCTGGAGTAGATTTCAATTCTGGTACACGGACAGCAGTAGATGCAAAAAATTTATAAAGAGGCATGCGCTTCTTAATAAATTGGTCACATCTTTCTTCAGCTGGCACTTTGCTAAGACTGGTGTGTGTGTGTGTGTGAAACAAATTTTCCACAAAACATCTTAGGTTCCTCACTTTTCTTAAATCCTCCAACTCTTGATGTTCCAACAGCCTTATCTTGCTGCTACCCCAATACTGTGCCAGTTGTGTTCCCTGATGCCTCTTAATACTATACCTACAAAATACCAGTGCCTTTCAGTCTCCAAAGAGCTCCCGAAAGTCCTACCAATAGTAATAATGCTCCCTCAGAGTGCCATCATTATAAATAGCGCCCACTGCAGTGATAATGCAGCCCAAGGGTCACCCTTGTTATTAATGCGCTCCATATTGTGCCCAATAATAATAATAATGCCCCCGTGGACCCCTCAGTAGTAATAATGCCCCACAGGTCCCCAATAGTGATAAAGCTCCCCAAAGTTTCCTCAGTAGTAATAAGGGCCCCTAAAGTGCCCCCAATAGTAAACAGGCCCCCTAGCAGAGCCCCCAGTAAGTCTAATGATACCTATAGTGCCACAAGTAGTTATAATGCCCCCTATAGTACCACCAAAAGATATAATGGCCCCCTATAGTGCCCTCAGTAGGTATAATGCCCCCCTGTAGTTCCCTCAGTAGGTATGATACCCCCTATAGCACCCCATGGGTATAATACCGTCTATAGTAGTTTTCCAGCAGGTATAATATCCCCTGTAGTGCCCCCAGTACTTATAGTACTCCCTGTAGTGCCTCCAGTGCTTATAGTGCCCTATAGTTAAAATGCCCCAACATAGTGCTCCCAATAGGTATAATGCCACCTTTAGTGCCTCCCTGTAGTTATAACCCCCCCCCCAACAGTGTCCCCAATACAATCGCCTATCGATGTCAGTTAGCAAAAAAAAACCACACATGACTTCCCGCAGCTGTCTGTGACGCAGGCCACAGCCACTTTCAACTGTGGCCTCTGACGCTAGCTTCTGGACTCAGCTGGACAAGTTGAAGTCAACACTGAACCTACATCTTGATGCAGGCATGCATGATGACATCACCGCACCGTCTCAGACCTGGTGCAGACAATTGCGAAGTTCTACTCTCTCATAGGCCTGTTGCCTAGGAGAGTGAGTAGTGGGACACAGCACCATTGACTCTTGTGTCCTGCTCCAGAAATTCAACTGTATCCCAAGCCTAAGGATGGCGATACAGTTGTATATTCTTCAGGCACAACATTTGGGGCCCTGGAAAAACATCCGTGGCTTGAGCCTGGTGACCCCCCTCCCCCCGACACTGTCCATTTTTTGTGCCACCATTCACTACATCCTGATGCTGCACTGCATGAGGTTTGAGAGCAGTGCCATCTTTATCTGACCAAGAGCCGGTAGCTAGGAGGGTAAGTACAGTAGAAAGACCATTATCTATTAGATTAATCCAATAGCTAATGCAGAACTGCAGGTAGGTTTCACCAAGAGCAAAAGTTCATTTTGTGGTTTTAGTCATGAATCTAAATACCATGGCCAAGACAAGCCGACTTGGTGGGTCTCCCACCGACACTCAATCCACTTCCTCCATGACAAAAACATGAAAATTGTTAGGAAAAGGTAGTAGCTATGCTCACCTGAATCCAAGGTTGATGGGCAGTGCCAGGAACAAGGCACTAGTCCAAATGAAAAGAGTTCAAAGAGCCCGGCTTCCATTTGGAGGCTGGGCTTCTTGAACTCCATACATGAAAATATTGTATATCACCAGGTGAGGGAACCTAAAAACTTAATGACTTAAACTGGGAGAGTAGACATGTCTGCAGTCAGTCAGTTATAACAATGCCTTCTTTGAATGGGGTATACTTATCAATGTATTTGGATTCACACTATGCCATATTTATCAAGCCTGCCAACACTTTTTCTGACACAAATTTTCCTTACAAAGGAGGGTGTAACCTGCAAGTAGTACACTTGTTTTACAAAAGATTTCTGTCACCTTTCTGCACAAAGTGACAGTGTGTTATATAGGAGAGATCAGTAACTCTATCACATTCCACAATCTGCTTGTGTCGCATTGATACATACAGTAAGCGCTGAGCAAAAATTCCATACTAACTCTCTATTACATCTGGGCTATTACATTGTAGGATCATTAAGATGTCCAGTTTAAACCATATAGACTAGCTTTTAATTAAAGTAATATACTGCTTGCTTTGAATTAAATTACATAAAAATCAGGAAAAATGCCTGTATAGTATGTTTTCTACAACACTTTGTCCAAGCATCTCTATCCACAAAACACTAGCTAGGCATGAGGAAGCATCTGTGGTTCAGCTCCACTAAAAGTCATTTTCTACAAGTATCTACTCACCAAGTGCGGCCAGGATGCTCATAGCTAGAAGGATTTGCCCTCTTGTCCAGGTTCTAATGCTGCAGGGAAGCATCTTTTTGCCTGTAGGTAATAGTAGTAGAACAGAGGAAACCAGTCCTGGGTTGCAGTGCCCTGGAAGGTCAGAGCTGCAGAGGGAGAGAGACTGTTGTGTGTGTTCCAGCCTCAAGCACAAGTGAGGTGGAGTTACAAAGGTCCCATGTTTCATATGATATGTTTATGTGCCCCCCTTCAATGCTATTACGTAAAGTAGGGGGAGGATTAACCTTTCATGCAAGGCACTCTACTACTTCTCCAACAGAACAGTAAATATCACTAGAGGGTTGAACGTGATGCTCTTTCTCAGAGTTTACTATAGTGAGATTTTACTAGTATGAAATTACTTTGGTTCTTTTTTATTGTTCATATAAGCATAGATATAGCTGAAAAGTCAGATCAGTTGTATTCTCTGAGAATGCATGCTTTAGAAAATCATGGAGAATAAATGTATACTGATGAAGCCAGATGGTTTTGGTTTAAAATGTATCAGTTCATAATTTATAATTCATAAGTTATTATCTACTTGCAAAAAATATTTCCATGTATCCTCCACAGAACTCCAACTACTGTTCTTCCTTTTGTCAGCCGCAGAGTTACAGAAGATCTTAAGGAACTAACACTTATGGACCCCAAAAATCAGCAGACACTGAGAAACTGAGCTTTAATACCATACAGAGCTGCAGGTAAGGATGGGGTGTGATGCCTGGATAAACATTAAGCAGGCTTAAAGGGGTTGTCCATTTTCAGGAGGAAACCAGACAACACAGGGGATTCATCTGATGGAAGCTGATCATTGCTTATCTGCTTGATCTGGTTCCCCTGCTGGGATCTATTTACCCGACTCTGCATCGGTGACGTCACGTGAACAACCTGTGACCACTGCAGTCAATCACTGAGCCAATCAGCACTAAGTGCTGATACAGGAAAACTCTTTAAGGCCTCTTCATTTTCCTTATGGGTAGAAGTGGGTACTTATAGTATGGGACTGATTCTCGGCTTATGCAATGTGTACCATCAGCCATGATCAACTTTAAAAGGGTTGTCCAGAACTTAAATATTGATTCACTGTAGCTCAGTGTTATTCTTTGTACACAATGTTGTACAAAATGCCTAATAGTATATACCAGTGATCAGCAACCTCCGGCACTCCAGCTGTTCAGAAACTACAACTCCCAGAATGCTTAATTCACTTCTGATGGGGTTAGAAGAACAATAGAGCATGTTTTCATGCTGGGAGTTGTAGTTTCACAGCAGCTGAAGTGCCGAAGGTTGCTGATCCCTGGTATATACAGTGGCAGTGGTGTGTATAGTTTAAAAAGCATCCGTTAGCAGGGTCAACCCTACTAATTCAGACAAACTGATAGGATTGATCCTGCTTATTATAAAATAAAAAAAGATGCTTATTCTTTATGCAAATAAGGGCCTCAGTGCACTGAGGGGAAGTGGCCAGCACTGAAAAGCTGAGGTGCACAGAGGGGCTAAGCCCTGCCTCCCAGTGCACTGAAGCCCTCACTTGCATAAAGAATACATTTTTTCCCTCAGGAATGCTGCAACTGATTTTCAGAAAAAACACACAGAAAATGGCTTGCAATAGACGTTCAGCCAATCACTAGCTGAGGCGGGTTACTAAGGCAGCCAGTGATTGGATGAACAGTTATTCCAATTGATTGTTGACCCAAGATCAGGAAAGTGGAGATCAACGATGAACAAGCGTTTTTCTCATTCATTGGGTAATTGGGGGCACATTTACACCTCCCGATCATCGCTAACGAGCATTCATAGTAACGTGTGCGATTCTCGGCCCGTGTAAAGTGTCCTTTAGGCAGGGTGTTGAATCTCCTTAAAGAGACCTGTCCTGAAGGGAGATTTATGGCAAGGGGTAATTAAGCCCATTACTTACTAATGGGCTTATTATGAAAGTCTTTCAGTAAAAGGATGTGGTATACACATATAAACCTACTGGCTGTTCCATCCCAAGATCATTGCATCCCACAGTTTACATGTCACCCATGTATCTGTAGTGAGAGAACTGGTAGGCACACAGGACATGTCACTGTAGCGTGTAGCTGTTTATGAGTACACTGCTAGGTGTTGTCACGTGTATATAATGTTCTCCATGCAATATTTATTTGTAAAAAAACAAAAAAATTTTGCATCCCCAATGCAAGACTGAGTTTTATGAAAACTGCAAAGATATTACATATGAATTGATGCAATTTGCTCTTCTTAGCTGTTTACTTTCCATATAATTCAATGACTGGACATACAATGGTCGGTTACCCATGGATTACTTCAAGATGCGGAATGTTTAATGACCCCTGCCATGGCCCTTTGGCTGGCACATGACCTATGGCAATTTTACTTATTAAGCTGTAGCAGTGCTGCTAATAAAAGCTCTTGAGGAACCCTGCTCATGCTGAGACTATGTCCTCCTTGTAATACAAGCTAAATTCATTATATAGAGAAAGATAAACACTGCTAATTAGCTTCCTGCATTTCCTCCATGATCTGGTCACATTATAGGTTCACGTTCTAGGCACAATATTGTAGGCTAAGGGACTGCAGATTGCCTTACACAGCCCAGAGTCTACTTGTTGCTGAGCAACGTAGCTGAATGTTCTTCATTTCCTTCATAATGTATGTTTTTGCAATTGAATTTGAACCAAACAAGACGTAAAAGACTATTGTAAAAACAAAATGTACAGAAAACCATACTGAAGTTTAATCTAAATCATTCTAATCAAAACATCCTTTTAACTTTCTGTTCTAACTTTCTGTTCTAACTTTCTGTTCGGTGGTTCCGGTAAGCCACCTCTCCATGTTAGCGGGTCCTGAGGCACATGGATAGGCGATGCTGGAGCAGCAGGGTGGGGACAGATGGAGCATAGCCGGACAACTAGTAGTAGAGGAGTTGCAGTTGTGGTAAAGCAGGCTCAATACTGCAATGAAGTACTGTTGAGGCTGTGATGACGTAGAGTTGATGCATTGTAGCAGAGTTGATGTTGTCATGTAGCAGAGTTGAGGCTGAGATGCAGGACAGTTGAGACTGTGACATTGCAAATTTATAATAGTGGCAGGACCGATATACAGGTAAGGGTGCATTCACATCACCGTTAGGGATTCCGTTCTTACTTTCCGTTATAACATCGTTATAACGGAAAATAACGGAATCCCTAGGACGGAAATCAAAACGGACACCTTTAAGAGGCATTCCGTTTTGATCCGTCATTATAGAAGCCTATGGGAAAGCATAACGGATGCTGGATGCCGTTATGCTGGACGGAAACCAAAGTTCTGTCGACAGGACTTTGGTTTCCGTCCAGCATAACAGCAACCAGACGGATCCGTTATGCTTTCCCATAGGCCTCTATAATGACGGATCAAAACGGAATGCCTCTTAAAGGTGTCCGTTTTGATTTCCGTCCTAGGGATTCCGTTATTTTCCGTTATAACGGAAAGTAAGAACGGAATCCCTAACGGTGATGTGAACGAGCCCTAAGTAAAAAGTTAAATACTAACACTAATCATTTTGAAAATTCTCTTATTCCTACAATTAAAAGCACAAAGCAACTTCCCTGGGACGCTTATCTGTTTTGAACCCTCCTCATAGTAACGTCCAATATGACCAACTTTCCCTATTTGTAGTACAAATCTAAGATCTGAACACAGGTGTACGATAACTGAATGAATTAACTCCAAAATTTCAGGATAATTATACATCAACCAATAGAAAGATTTCAGTAATAAAACAAGCATGAGCATTAGCAAATCTGGTATTTAACACCAGAATACTAAAAGTGAACAGGCCCACATTTGTGATCGCTGTGACTCTCAGGCAACCGACATCACTTGTATGAACAAAATGTCTGGCAGCAGCTGATTCTGGGATGTTGGATTATTAATGTCAAGGAAATGTTCACCAATATGTTTGCTTAAAGGGGTTCTGCAGTTCTGTAAAACTGATGATCTATCCTCTGGATAGATCATCAGCCTCTGATCGGCGGCAGTCTGACACCCAGGACCCCCGCCAATCAGCCATTCAAGTCAACAGAGCTTAGCCCCGCCCAGGCCAGTGATACTAGTCGTGACGTCACTGGCCTGCGGTAAACACAGAGAAGGCCGTGGCACTTCTGCAGCGCCGCTGCCTTCTCAAACAGCTGATCGGTGGGGGTCCCGGGTGTCGGACTGCCGCCGATCACAGGCTGATGATCTATCCAGAGGATAGATCATCAGTTTTAAAGAACTACAGAACCCCTTTAAAGTCTATAGTGCAGCCCATGTACTGTAGATGACATTCTTGACAATGTATCATAAATTACAACGGTAGAATTCACAATGAATCTAATTGGATACTTTTCGAATGTGTGGATCTAAAATGTTTGGTTTTAACTGGTGCTGCATCATTATGAACTGACGGTTCTTCACCACATGGTGACCTTTCCAAAAAGTTTGGGAGAGAACACCCTACAAACTTAACAGTACTGGTAAGTAAAGTGTGACAATTTCAATAACTGAATAATAATCCATACTGTATTGTATGTATTTGAATCATTGTGTGTAACCCTGGTCCCATATAATAGCTCCTCTCTGATTGTAAGGCTCTGTTCAGATCTGTCCGGCAATACCGTCTAGTGATTAACCCATTAGTGATGCACTGCTTTCTCGATCAAAGTGTGCTGGATTTGTGCAACATCTTTTCGCCCTGACATATTAGGTAGATTTTATTTATATGTCTCGAGTGACAACTTGCAACACATAATATAGAATTACTAGTAATGGGTTTCCTTTCTACAGTACACCTAACTGATCTGCAAGTAGCATTGCCTGTTAATAGCACATTAAGGAAAGAATTAGATTTAGTATTCAACTCGAAGTGAAATGAAGATTGTCATAATTGGAATTGATGTAATTCACATATTTTGGTATGCAGAAATGGTGCCCCTCCAAATGAGGATGATGTCACCTTCTGTGCCAAATGTGGAAACAAAAGGAGTAGAAACAGTGTATACAAATCTCTCCTCCCACCAATATATATAGATGATGGAGAGATGGAGAGAAACAAGCCCCCATTGTACAATTGAAGAAAAAAATTGTTTGTAAAGACAAAATAAATGTGATGGAGTAGAAGAAGTCACAGTGAGTAAGGAAGCAAAAACAATAAAAAACAGACATAGTGCTCCATAGTGTATTACGGTAACGGCAATGGGTGGTTGCCATAAATCCAATATGAAGGTGGGGTACCCTGAAGTTGTTGTGTAACACACAGCCACTTTAGGAGTCAATTGTGGCTGTCTGGTCTGAGTTGCAGAGTGATACAGACCATTGAACAACTGCTTGGAAGAATCTCTTAAAGTAGAATGAAGAATGCCAAGAAAGAATTTAAGAAAAGGTTCAGAAAAGGTACATTTCCGGTAGATAAAATTATAGTAAAACCACTTTGGTAAATCTGCACCAGATTTATGACAGTGGCTTAGGCTGGATGATAAATCTGGTGCAGGGAGAGACACTTTTCGCTGATTCTATTCAAACTATTGGTTGCCTTACTTTGAGACACAGTTTTAATATATAATTTCTTAGGCCCCATTTTCCCATGAAACTGCAAATCGAAAATCATGAATCGAGCATATCAGAAAAAACTGTAGAAACTCTAGATGTGAGATTTAGACAGATGTTTAGCACAGACACATTAGTAAATCTGGGCCAATGTGTCTTTAATAATCAACACAAGCATGCAAGGGTTAAAATAATGTCATAAAAAAGTTTTGGGGTGAAAACCCCTTCATCAGGTCAGAAAAAGGGCGTAAGCTCAATATAGCACATGCCAGGTATATTTACACACAAATACATAGATTATCTTTATAACACAATAAAACACGTACATGTAACAATGTAAGTTGTTTATAAATACTTGTAGTGCAGTGTAAACAAACACAGAAACTCAATAAATGCTTGAGTATAGAGATAGGTTCCAGTATGAGCTGACAGCAATACTGACAGGAACAAGTAATCGTGTTTCAAAGAAACTAAAAACCATTGCTGACATGTAGATCTGACACAGTGAGTATGAATTTCTTTAAATCTGGAGAATAGGTATAATTGGTCATTTGATTTCCTAATGCAAGGATAGCTTGGTCATGTGGTATCATTATATACACAGAAACAATATTGCATGTAACCCATGTATATTGATCAATCCATTGCATATTGTCCATAACTTAGAATATTTCATTAGTGTTCCTTATATAACTTGCCATTCTCAGGACCATTGGCTGAACATATCTGTCCAACCACACACAGGCTTGCTGTGATTGAGATGCAATGTAGCAAAGCAGGACTAATAGCAGGACAGATGTAGCACGGCTGGATGTAATGGCAACACTGATGTAGCAGAGCAGGATGTATTGGTACTAGATCTTTTATTGTTATGGAATAATGCAGGTATAAGACCTCATGCACATGGCTGTGTGATACAGATTCATAATATGGTGTCATAGTCTGCTCAGGGTATATACTGGACCCATGTGTAAAGTTTTGTTAATAAAGTTTTGGTAATAAAATTGCATGCTGTACTTTGGAGGTATTTTCTCCAAGAAGCATATATTCTAGTATATGATGCCATATGGTGCACACTCAGTCCCTATGTTCACATTTCACTTGAATGCTACATCTTGCCTATATGCTGTATAATATCCCTGACATATACCTCTGATAGAAGTCTCTGATGTGATGTGAACAAAACCTGATATGGACTTGTAATCAATCAATCACTCAAGCAATGCTGCTGTACGTCATCCATGTTTGTGGTAATGTAATGTACACATAACATTTATCCTCGGTATACAAAAATGTTAATTTACTGGTTCTGTTTCTGGCAAGTTTGGGCTTAACCAATACGACTGCTTATAACCCCACATTTGTTATCACTCAGTTTTCATCAAACCTTTTACTATTCATAGTGCTGCATAACAGGCAGATTTCCTGTCCAAGGATCTGATAATTAAATCATCTTGACAGAAAACGACAATTCAGCAACAGTTTACCAGTTTATTGCAATGGTGACTGTATCTGAAAGTTGTAGCAGTTAACATAAAAAATAATTTTCCCATTTCAGTTTCAACTGGCAAATGGAGCAAAAATCTGTTTTCCTCCACCCATAAGAAAGGGAATTAATGAAAGCTATGCAGCGCCTCGTCTCACTTTCCCGCTCTCTTCATAGATTTCAAATTGCATCACATCCTAAATGAATCCATATGTATGCAGCTTGCACAGAAAGTCTCTGACACACAATCTCTCCTGTCACTCAGGACATTCATCTGCATGGACATAAGACAAACCGAGGACAAGTTAAAAAATATCTGAATGTCTGGATTCTGTGATGACCATATATCACACTGACCAGGGGCGTTTCTAGGCTAAAACATTTGTTTCCTCCCAGGCCCCGAATGTCCTGCCTGCCAGCTAGATACATACAATTGTATTGCCATCCTCAGGACGGCAATACAATCTAATCTAAAGCACTGCAAGAGGTGAAGGACCTGTGGTGACATCATAGGTCATGTAATCGATGCAGTAGCTGAGTAGGACCTGTGATGATGTCACTGGTCACATGTCATCATGTGACCAATGCAGGAGAGGCTCCACAGTGAAGAGAACTGGAGGGGAAGAAGCTCTGCTGAGGTCTGCTATAAGGAGAGGTAAGTGAAGGGAGAGGCAGAGTAATACTGGGAGTTGTAGTTATTTAACTGGGACTGTATGTTAGGGTTGAAGAGAGGGATGTTATTTACATGGGACTGAATGTTCAGGGGGTTATGCTATTTACATGGGACTGTGTTGGAGGGGGCTGTGGGAGGGAGTGATGTTATTTACATGGGACTGTATGTTGATGGTGGCTGAGGGAGTGATGTTATTTACATGGGACTGTATGTTGGAGGGGCTAAAGGGAGGGGGTGATGTTATTTACATGGGAATGTATGTTGAAGGCGGCTGCGGAGGGAGTGATGTTATTTACATGGGGCTGTATGTTGATGGCGGCTGTGAGGGGATGATGTTATTCACATGGGACTGAATTTTGGAGGGGGCTGAGGGAGAGAGTGATGTTATTTACATGGGACTAAACGTTGGAGGGGGCTGTGGGAGGGGGTGATGTTATTTTCATGGGACTGTATGTTGAAGGCGGTTGCGGAGGGAGTGATTTTATTTACATGGGACTGTATGTTGGAGGGTCTGAAGGGAGGGGGTGATGTTATTTACATGGGACTGTATGTTGGAGGTGGCTGTGTGAGGGAGTGATGTTATTTACATGGGACTGTATGTTGATGGCAGCTGTGGAGGGAGTGATGTTATTTATATGAGACTGAACGTTGGAGGGGGCTGTTGGAGGGGGTGATGTTATTTTCATGGGACTGTATGTTGAAGGCGGCTGCGGGGGGAGTGATGTTATTTACATGGGAATGTATGTTGGAGGGGCTGAAGGGAGGGGGTGATGTTATTTACATGGGACTGTATGTTGGAGGTGGCTGTGTGAGGGAGTGATGTTATTTACATGGGACTGTATGTTGGAGGGGCTGAAGGGAGGGGAGTGATGTTATTTTCATGGGACTCTACGGAGGAGGGAGGGAAAATAATTTTATTTACATGGGACTGTATGGTGGAGGGACTGAGGAATCATCGTTGCTGAGGGCACTAAAGGGAGGAATATAACTACAGGGGGCAGTATAAATACTGTGGGCACTTCAGGGCAAGCATTATAAAAGAAGGGGGCGATATAAATACTGGGGGCACTGTAGGGGTATTATAAATCCAGGGGGCATTAGGCATTCTTAGTACTAATGGGGGCTCTATAGGAATGACTTATAGATCCGCCTTATTTCTACTAAGAGCACTATGGGGGGACTTATTACTACTGAGGGGTCTGTAGAGCGTTATCACTGTTGGGGGCACTGTAGGGGGCAGTATTACTAATGAGGGCATTCTAGAAGGGAATTACTATTGGTGGGACTATGAGGAGCACTGTTACAATGGGGGGCACTGATATTTCTTCAGGATAGTATTTGGGGGTATTGGGGGGCACAGCGAGGAGCAGGATAACACTGTGGGGACTCCAGGTTGGGGGATGAGGATAGAAATGTGAGGAAGCTAAGATGTCTGTGTGTCACACTCTGTAGAGACGAGGCGGCTGAGAGAAGTTGTCTGGAACGAAATGGAGAAGATGATGACAGAGAAGATCTACATCCGAGGAGACGTCACCTGGAGGCCCTCGATGTGAGAGGTAAGTGCTGCTGCGGAAGGGGGGGAGGTGGTTGACTTAGAGAATTGGGCATATGCATTGGGGCTTGAGCCCCGGGTGTTTTTTTTTTTATAATTGTATGTTTATTGAATATCCACAATTGAACAGAAGAAAATTCACAAGCAAAGGACGTTCAAATCGAATAAAGGTACAGATCAAGATCAGTACAATGTAAGACCATTATGTCAAAAGCAAATAAAATATGCCTAAGCATTGAGAAAATAGAATTGTGTTGTGGAGGTATTTTTTTTCCCGTATATAGAAAGGTAGACACAACATTAACAAGATCTCAAGTATCAAATCACAACTAAAAAAGCAGTTACATGGAAACAGAAACAAAAGACACCAAGACACGGACATTGAGGGGGGAGGAGGAGTGGAGGAGGGAACAGTGTGCCAAGGAAGAGCCGGGTAAATGAAGCTGGGCGATATGGCCAAAAAAAAAAATCTCGATTTTGGACGATTCACGATTTAAATCTCGATTTTCTTATGTTAGTAAAAATATAAAAAAATAAATAAAAAAAGCCTACTGTGGCCCCACCAGACCTCAGATCAGCCCACTATGCCCTTATCAGACCTCAGATCAGCCCACTGTGCCCCCATCAGACCTCAGATCAGCCCACTGTGGCCCCACCAGACCTCAGATCAGCCCACTGTGCCCCCATCAGAGCTCAGATCAGCCCACTGTGCCCCCATCAGACCTCAGATCAGCCCACTGTGCCCCCATCTGACCTCAGATTAGCCGATTATGTCACATCAGACCCCACATCAGCCCATTATGCCCCATCAGACCCCACATCAGCCCATTGTGCCCCATCAGACCCCACATCAGCCCATTGTGCCCCATCAGACCCCACATCAGCCCATTGTGCCCTATCAGACCCCACATCAGCCCAGTGTGCCCCATCAGACCTCAGATCAGCCCATTGTGCCCCATCAGACCCCACATCAGCCCATTGTGCCCAATCAGACCCCACATCAGCCCACTGTGCCCCATCAGACCCCACATCAGCCCGCTGTGCCCCCATCAGACCTCAGATTAGCCCACTGTGCCCCATCATACCTCAGATTAGCCCACTGTGCCCCATTAGACCTCAGATTAGCCCAAAGTGCCCCCTTCAGACCTCAGAGTAGCCCAAAGTGCCCCCTTCAGACCTCAGAGCAGCCCAAAGTGCCCCCTTTAAACCTCAGAGCAGCCCAAAGTGCCCCCTCCAGACCTCAGAGCAGCCCAAAGTGCCCCCTCCAGACCTCAGAGCAGCCCAAAGTGCCCCCTCCAGACCTCAGAGCAGCTGAAAGTGCCCCCTTCAGACCTCAGAGCAGCCGAAAGTGCCCCCTTCAGACCTCCGATCAGCCACCATCATAATAATAAAAAAAAATCCCTTACCTGTCCTGCACCGCGGCTCCGCTCCACGTCCGGCGCCCCTCTTCTTTTCCCGGCGCTGCACTGTCACCTGACTGCGTGCAGCGTCAGGTCAGAGTGCGCGCACTACGTCCTGACGCTGTACGCGGTCAGGACAGTGCAACGCAGCCCTGGAAAAGTAGAGGAGCGCCGGACACCAGAGCGGAGCCGCGGCGCAGGACATGTGAGAGATTTTTTTTATTTTATATGTCGGGCGCCATTTTAGGAAAATCGAATTCACGATTTTCCTAAAAAATAAAATCGTGAGGCTTGCAATTGGCGAATTAATCAAATTAATTCGATTAATCGCCCAGCCCTAGAGCCAATAGTCATCCCACACGTCCCATATAGCATAAAACTGATCAACCTTGCCTTGATAGAGTGCTGTAGAGTACTCCATGGTGCGAATCTCAGCCACCTTAGCATATAAGTCAGAGAGCACCGGCGAGCTAGTCTGTTTCCAAAACCTCGGGATTAGGCACCGTGCTGCTGTAAGGATCTGGGTTATTAGCTTCCGAGTGTGAGTCCGAAGAGTGCTGGGGAAAATGTTCAAAAGAAACAAAATAGGGTCCATAGGAAAGACACAATTGAAAATGTCCTTAAGTAAAACATTAACAGTCGCCCAGAACGGGTGTATATTAGGACATTCCCAAAAAATGTGATATAGAGTCCCTATCCGGGAATGACACCTCCAACATTTATCCGACACTGATGGATGTAACCTATGTAGAAGAGCTGGGGTATGATACCAATGCATCAGGATTTTATATTGATTCTCCTGAGCAAGCACGGACATGGAGGATTTAGCAGCTCTTCTCCATATGAGACTCCAGGTCGAGTCTGAGAGCACTCTACCCAAGTATTCCTCCCATTTTATCATTTACGAGTGTCTTATTAACCTATCTGGATAGGGGGTGACCAGTATGGAGTATATCCCAGAAATTAGGCCTTTAGTATGTACCCCTGCTCAAAGGCTGTGGGAGGAGAAACATAGAGCCCCAAAAATGTGGTTTGCGCAAAATGTCTAAGCTGCGAGTAAAAGAAAAGCCGCCTCCAATGGCAAATCATACTTTGATTGTATAGCAGAGAAGGATAGTAGTTCCCTAGTATATGGGTCCACTATATTCGCAAACTGAAAGACCTTAGCTCCGAACCACACTTTTGTAGCTGCACCTGTGAGACTAGATGGGAGCGAGGGGTGATACAGAAAGGAGGTCATTGCCGAGTTACGGGAGGCCAGGGGAAATTTAGCATTACAAGTACGCCATATCATTTTGGTATTTCTCATAGGACCCAGTAGATCTCTATCCTGGATAGTTGTACAAGAACCCGCCCATAGCAAAGAGTTAGGATGGACCGGAGCCAGCCATAACAGCTCAATTTGCATCCAGATAGAAAAAGGGTGCAAAGAGGCCCAGGCCGTCACAAAACGCAATTGGGCTGCCCAATAGTATTTAATAAAATCCGGTACTTCCAGTCCACCCCGACTCCTACTAGCTAAAAGGACTGACCTAGGAATTCTGTGTCTTTTGTGTGCCCAGATAAATTTGAGTATGTGAGACTGAAAGGACCGAAGGTCTCCCAGAGGGACCGGAATGGGCAGTGTCTCAAACAGATACAGAATCTTCGGCAATATGGTCATTTTTATAGCCGCAATACGCCCTAGTAGGGAGAGTGGTAACGACTGCCATTTGGAGAGAAGCAATTTAATCTCGTTGTAGATAGGAGGGAAGTTGTGTTTATAAAGGTCCGTGTATCTTGGGTTAATGTTGATTCCTAGATAGCGAAGGGCATCATTCTTCCAGTGGAAGTGATGATTGTTCTTTAAGAGTGCGAGGCGGGCTTCGGGGATAATAACCGGCAGTGCCTCCGTTTTAGTAGTGTTCACCTTGTAACCCGATAAATGGCCATATTCCCGCAGAACCGTCTGGAGGTTGGGGAGAGATACATGTAAACCCGTGAGGGTAAGGAGAACATGGTCTGTGTAAAGAGACAGTTTAAACTCTTTGTCCTTCACTTTGACACCCCTGATATCCGGGTGATTGCGAATTTTTGCCGCCAGTGGTTCAATACAGAGTGCAAACAGAAGTGGGGACAGGGGGCAACCCTGCCGCGTACCATTAGAGATGCGGATCAGACCCGAGTTTGAGTGGGGCAGCTTGACTGTCGCTGAGGAAGAGGTGTAAAGCCCCCCTATGGCCTGTGGCCTGCCAAAGGCACACAGAGTGGCAAATAGGAAAGGCCAGCCAAGACGATCAAACGCCTTTTCTGCATCCAGGCTAAGGAGCAGTGACTCCTCCCCCGAGCGAGCGACCACCTCTAGAAGATCTATTGTGCGCCTTGTATTGTCACTCCCCTGGCGGCAAGGGACAAAGCCAACCTGATCCTTATGTATGAGGGAGGGGAGGAAATTATTCAAGCGGTTAGCTAGGACCTTAGAATAGATTTTAATGTCAGAATTAAGCAGGGCAATCGGCCTGTAATTCTGCCGTTCAAGATGATCTTTTCCCGGTTTAGGTATCAAGGTCAAGAAGGATTAAGTCATAAGTGTGGGGAATAGCCCTTCCGGACAAATTACCGTTAAAGAGAGATTGCATATGAGGAAGCAACAAGTCTTGAAATGTTTTATAATATTTATATGTAAACCCATCAGGTCCAGGGGATTTTTTCTTTCGGGGAGATGTTTAATCACCTCCAATATTTCCTCAGCAGCAATCGGCTCACTAAGGGCCGCCCTGTCAGATGGTGAAAGGGTAGGAAGGTGACATGACTGTAGATATGAATCCAACAGACGATCTCTGTCCTGAGGGTTCATAGGCAAGTCATTGGTTAGGTTATACAGGTCCGAATAATAAGAGGAGAATCGTTCTGCTATCTCCCTAGGATCGTATGTCACCGATCCATCAGCTCTAGAGTTGAGCGAACGTGCTCGTAACGAGCACTGTACTGCTTGGATCCCCTGCGCTCGCATGGGCGCAGCCATCCGGATCCGTCCTCCTCACCCGACGGATCCGGATGCCTGCGCCCATGCGAGCGCAGGGGATCCGAGCAGTACAGTGTTCGTTACGAGCACGTTCGCTCAACTCTAATCAGCTCTCTTGATAGCCCCAGGGCCTGATTGTAAGGAAGACTGTCTAAGTTGTTTAGCCAGTAATGAATGGGGTTTATTTCCCCATGCGTAATAACGCTGACGGGTGAACAATAAAATTTATGTGCCTCCCACAGAGAGCTAGGATTCTCAACAGATCCAGCATTGAGAGCAAAATATTGTCTAAGACAATCATGGAGCTCAGTACGAGACAGGGTGTTTTTAAGAAGAGAATCATTAAGGCGCCAGTGACAGTTACGGATGCGACCTATCCCCCCATCAAGAGTAATCCTCACTGGTGCATGGTCGGACCAGGTAATGGTCCCCATATCCGCCCCCTTTAGGATCCATAATGTGGAGATAGTCCCCAAAAAATAATCTATGCGGGTGTGTGTCCCATGTGGTGTCGAGTAGAAGGAGAAGGACCTATTTGTTGGGTTGACTATTCTCCAGAGATCATATAGTGAGTATCGTCTAACCAAGCGGCGAAAGTCCCTCGCTAACCTCTGCTGTGATGGGTGCACTGGTTTCCCAGGTAACGCTAGCCTATCCATATTTTCGGAGAAAAGAACATTAAAATCCCCCCTATCAGCGTAACAGGATCCAAGCGTTTGAAAACTTTGGCTAAGATTCTGCTCAAGAAATTTATCTGGGATGCGTTGGGGGCGTATAAATTACAAAGAGTGATAGGAAGGCCTCGGAGTGTGCCTCTCAGTATTATGTATCTACCCTGGGGATCCAGAGCAGACGAATTCACTATAAGCGGGCATTGTGCAGAAATGAGAACCGCAACCCCCGCCTTTCGACGTGAGTGGCATGCTGTGTAGATCCCAGGGTACAAATGGGAGAGGAACTTAAAAGAAGAGTTATCCTCAAGATGGGTTTCTTGTAGGAAAACCACATCCGCTTTGAGGGATTTCAATTCCAGCAATAGGAGTTTCCTTTTTCCATTGGAATTAAGTCCCTAGACATTCAAAGTTACGTAACTCGCCATGGCAAAGGAAGAGATGTAAACATAAGCAATATGCCAAACTCACCAACCCTCTGAGGGAGAAGTAGCCGAGACACACCATGGAGAACACCAGGCTGGAAGATCAGGAACTCGAACACATGTAGGAAGACCCGTCGATCAGAAGAGCCGGAGTCCCAACCAGCCGCAAAATCGTACAAAAGGAAAGAGACAGAAGGTGGGGGGGAGACAAGACCACACTAACACACAAACAGTCATTGTAAATAAACAGCAAAAAACGTTATTGCAGGGAATCAAAACCCTGCTGGAGACTAAGAAGAGAGCCTCCAGAGTAGAGACAGTGTCAGAGGTAGACTGAGAGATGAACATCCCAATACATAATAAAAGCAAGAAAATCTTCATAAAGTGCAATATAACCAGAGTTGAGAAACAGCTATAAACAAACCATACGGGTTAAACCCATTTGATGGCACATAAGCATATATCTGAGACGGAAGAGACCTGAAGGGGGCCAATGTTCCCCACAGATCTCCAGGATCCAAGTATAGCCCAGCTAGTCAGGAACAGGACCTCGAGCATGCAAATAAACAATTAACTATAACAGTTCCATCCAATTAGAGGGAAGATGGATGAAGCAGTTCAGCCCGCCAGTCGCTGACTTGCGGGAAGCGAAGCCTACTGGGGAGACGGCAGCCTCCTATATATCCCATCAGACTGGCCCGCTCGTCTTTTGCGGGTAACAGGAGTCCAGACCTGCAAGGGTGGTGGTACAGGCGCATCCAGTTCCCAGTCCTCCAGGTTAGGGGGTGGAATATCCATCACTTCACAAAAAAGCTGAAGGTCAGCAAATGAACGGAGAGTCGCCGTCCTGCCTTGATGTTGGGCAGAGAGGGAGAACGGGAAGCCCCAACGATATGGAATTTGTCGGTCCCGCAGTGCTGTGAGAAGCGGTTGTAAATGCCTTCGTCTTTGCAGTGTTATCCAGGATAAGTCCGGGAAAAGTTGGACCGGGGCTCCATCAAATTCAAAGTTGCGGAGATTCCGCGCCCTAGCCATTATCGCCTCCTTAATAGAGAAGTCATGAACGCAGCATATTACATCCCGCGGACGGCCCTTAGGTTTAAGAGCTCGGTGAGCGCGATCCAACTTGATCTTGTGAGATTGCGGCTCCCCAAGTATAAGGTTAAAGATGGCTTCTAAGGTAGCAAAAAAATACTCATCTCCAGTAGCTTCAGGCAGGCCCTGTACCCGGATGTTATTTCTATGACCCCTATTATCCAAATCCTCCAGATGTCGGCCCATCTCTCTGAGGGCAGAATTTTGGGAGGACAGGGAGGCATGCAATGTAGAAATGTAATTCCTGGTGTCGTCATGTGCCTCTTCCAGAGATTCTACCTGGTCCGCAATATGTTTGATGTCAGCTCCGACCAGAGCAATTTCAGCCCTGCAGGCTCCTGTGACCTCAGATATTAACACTTTAAAGTCCTCTTTAGTGGGAAATTGAGTGAGGTAAGATTCCCATTGTGGTGGTGGGAGAGGCGGAGGTGCAGTGGCTCCAGGGGCAGAGGTATTTGAGGAAGAAAGAGGATCCCCCCTGGGAGAGGTAGTGGTAGGTATCCCAGAACCCTCCTTATTGTGGCAGAGGCTATTTCCAGGGTTTGTATGCCAGAAGGGTGCAGGAGGGGATCTGCCTGTGGCCTCTGATGAGGCATAGGATCCAGGGGAAGAGGGCAAAGGCGAGGAGACGGTACCTGCGTGCTGCGGTGGGCTGCCCGCCGCATGGCGTGCGGGCGCCATCTTGGATCTGGCAGGGGATGAAGAGTCTGCCGGGCCTAGTTTCTTTGTTCCCACTGGGGGATCTGGAGAGGAGATCGTGGTGCTCTGCTGGCTGGGCGGAGGAGATGCAGGCAGTGGAGCTAGGTCCGAGTCCTCTCTGGGGCCCGTGCACCCGCTACTTCTAGTGGGCGGCAGTGAGGAATGGCGAGATATCCCTGCAGCAGCTGCACGCCGTCCGCTGGCGCCGACCCGGGGGCCGCGATCCCAGCAGTCCTCTAGGGTCCTGGCAGGCGAGGGGGAGCGAGGGGGTCGAGGAGAGCCCCTTGGACCAGTTTTCCTCCCCATCAGGCGTCTCAGGCAAGTGTAGCGGAGCTCTGGCGGGAGTAGCGATCTGGTGGTTCTGCCTCAGAACAGGTCAAAATACATTCCACTATACACCGCTACTCTGTTCTCTGTTTGGATATGTAGTTGCTGTGGTCTTCAGTCAGGGGTATGGGAGAGCTACATGTTTTTCAGCAGTAGCAGCAATTTCATCCTTCTGTATTTCTTAGTGAAAAGCAGCAACAGAAGACTTTAGACTGGGGCTATACAGTGAAGTTTCGAGAGATTGCAGTGCTACATTCTGATATCACATCAAATCCTTGTCAATGTGGTCATGATGCAACACGCTACATGCTACAACTGAGACACGTCAGTCACAAAAAATCCAAAACTGCTGCATTTTGGGTCGCCTGCAATTTTGCCATCATAATCCACAATGCAATCTGCGTACAACTGTTACCTGCCTGCAGTTTTGTACCATATGAGGAGGGGCGGCCGGAATAAATCTGCAGGATGCTGCAGAAAAGCCTGCCGGACCCTCCTAGCGGAAAGTAGCCTTATATGGTACTGCAGATAATGGCCTTATTGCAGCTGAAATATTCCCTTTAACATGTAAATGATCTAGCAGGCACAGGCCCAGCGGCCATCATTCTGTATTTGTTATACTGGGACAGAGGAGACGTGTGTATTCTCCTGCCTATTAACAGAATCCCATGCTCATATAAAGTATATACTGCAGTTTGGTTAACAGGAGTATAGAGATTTCTGTATATACAGTTCCCTGGTATACAATATCTGTACCAAAGGCAAAGCTTCACGTATATCCTTGTCTTACCATAAAGAAAAAATATTTCATTTCACTTGTAAACACCTCACACTCTGTCCCACACCCCTGTCCATGTTTTTTAGATGTCTTCCTTCCATTATTATGGATTTAATTGATGCATAACTGTATTCAAGCCAAAGGATATCCGCATAGCATGTTGATAAAAATAACAGCTGCTGCTGAAAGTGGCTGAAGAAGATTATAGCCAGACCTACAGGACACCTACATTTTCCTCACTGCCTTAGGCTACTTTCACACTAGCGTTTTCTTTTTCCGGTATTGAGTTCCGTCATAGGGGCTCAATACCAGAAAAAAACGCTTCGGTTTTGCCCCCATTCATTGTCAATGGGGACAAAACTGAACTGAAGACAATGGAATGCTCTTAAAAGCATTCCGTTCCGTCTCCAGAACGGAAAGCAAACCACAACATGCTGCGGTTTGCTCTCCGTCCTGGGCATTCGCACCAAGACGGATCCGTCATGGCTCCCAATGCAAGTCAGTGGGGACGGATCTGTTCAGTGTGACACACTCAGTAAACGGATCCATCCTCCATTGACTTTCAATGGAGTTCATGACTGATCCGTCCACAGTACACCACACATGACAGACACATACACACAGACATACACATAGACATAGACATACACACAGACATACACATACATACTTACATGCTCCCAGCAGCTCCGCACATCGCAGGAGGAGGACTGCGCGCACATAGGAAGATTCTCCCTCCAGCAGAGGGCGCTGTGGGGAATCTTCCTATGTGCGCGCCGTCCTCCTGTGCTGTGCGGAGCATGCTGGGAGCATGTAAGTATGTCTGTGTATATGTCCATGTGTATGTTTGTATGTGTATGTGACACATGTGGGGCCGGAGCGCTACTCCGGCTCCTCACGTGTACTTGCGGCAGCACGGATCCGGCGGCACCCTTCACCCGCCGGATCCATGCTGCTGCTAATGTGAAAGAGGCCTTAGCTTCTCACACATCCAGGGAAGATTCTAGCTCTTCTGCTGCCCGAGGCAAAAATTTAATAGGTACCCCCTCCCATTAAAAAATAGTATGAAAGCCAAGTAGCCACCGAACTCTGAGACTGTCCTGCCAGATCTTGAGCGGTACAAGTACAGATAATGTTGTTGATATCACCTGCAGTCCTATGTAACACCACAGGTAACACAGTGGTAAATCTCTGTGTTAAGATACTATAGTAGATGTTGCCTGCAGTCCTATGTAACAGCACAGATAACAATAGTGTTGATAATGTGGTAGTGTTACCTGCAGTCCATGGGACTCTATACTGGAGGCGCTGCTTTCTTTTCCTTCTTCTTCTTGCCCCACACAGAATGTCCTGATGCAGCTGCGTCAAGACATAGGAACACTGTGGGCATGGTGATGTGACACACACACAGGGACAGACACACAAAAGGGACAAACACACACACAGAGGGACAGACACAAACAGGGACAGACACATCTGTGCCCCTTTCACAGTGGTAATACCCTCTTTGTGCCCCATCACAGTAGTTATGCCCTCTCTGTGCCCCCTTCACAGTAGTAATGCACCCTGTGGCCCCTTCACAGTAGTAATGCCCATTGTGCCGTCTTCACAGGAGTAATGTCCATTGTACCCCCTTCACAGTAGTAATGCAAACTGTGTCCTCATAATAGTTATGCCCCCTCACAGTAGTTATGCCCTCTTTGTGCCCCCTTCACATTAGTAATGCAATCTGGGTCCCCTTCACAGTAGTAATGCATATTGTGCCTACTTCATAGCAGTAAAGACCACTGTGCCCCCTTCATAGTAATAATGCTTATTGTGCCCCCTTTATAGTAGTAATGCCCTCTGTGTGCTTTTATAGTAGTAATGCCCTCTGTGCCCCCTTTATAGTAGTAATGTCCTGTATGCCCCTTTATAGTAGCGATGCCCTCTGTGCCCTTTTATAGCACCCCCTTTATAGTAGTAATGCTCTCTGTGCCCTTTTATATTAGTAATGCCCTCTGTGCCCCCTTTGTAGTAGCAATGCTCTCTGTGCCCCTTTATAGTAGTAATGCCCTATGTGCCCCTTTTATAGTAGTAATGACCACTGTACCCCTTTGTAGTAGTAATGCCCTCTGCTCTGTGCCCTCTTTGTAGTAGCAATGCCCTCTCTGTTAAAAACAAAAACAACAACAAAAAAACCCCACAGTACTTACTCACCTTGTCCTGTTCCTGAAGATCATATCCCTCTCTCCCCTGCAGATACAGATTGTTCTGCGTGCCTGTGTGGGAGGAGTTTATGCAGATTCCTGGGCTGCAAGCTCCTCCCACACAGGCAGGCAGCACGATCTTTGCCTGTAGGCTAAATAGTGGTGAGGAGAAAAGTCTCTCTGCTTCACCATTCTGTGCACTGCAGGCCTGAAGGAGGGGAGGAGCGCTGGAGCTGAGCGGTCAATGAGTGACAGGGTTAAAAGAAACACTGGTGGCATCCACCAGCAGTGTTTACCTGCTATGTGGATACTGCCCCTCAAAAATAGTGAAAACTGCTGCCTGAGGCGAGATTCTCATCTCACCCCATGGCAGAAATGGCCCTCCACATCTCTACAGTACTTCTACCATAAAACTACTTCTAGAGTTTCTTTGCTGAATGTTCATGGAACTATAAGCTATTTGAACCGTCAATAAATTAAGGAGGGCTCTCCATACATTTCAACTGAAATGCCAAGCTAAAGGTGTGGTTTATTGAACAGACATGGGGAAAAATTTTTACAGGTCAGTCAAGTCAGTTTTACAGGAGTCTTTGTTGTAATTTGTTGGTAATTTACGGCAAATTTATGAAACGTCACAGGATGTTTGATAATTTTGGTGCATCTTTAAAGGGGTTTTCCAATTTACATCAACATTTTTTAAATAATGAAAGTAGCCATAATTTTGTAATGCATTTCTTTTACCTTTTTGGTTCCTATCTTTCGCTCTTTGATCACATGACCATGTCCATGCAGGTCTTTCTTATTTCAAAGCAGCAGCAACAGGGCAGTGATAGGTGAGTGACTAAGTAACCAACTGGGTGGGAGGAGCTATAAACTAGTTAGGTGTTGTTAGGGGCAGTGCTGGAGCTGGAGCAGAGAAAGGGGAAGTGCATAATGGGTTTGGAAAAATCCTGGAAAACTTATTTAACCCCTTCTACCCCAGTATTCTCCTTCCTGCCCAGGACATTTTTTGCAAATCTGACATGTGTCACTTTATGTGGTAATAGCGTTGGAACGTTTTTATTTATCCAAGCCATTCTGAGATTATTTTTTCGTGACACATAGTACTTCATGACAGTAGTAAATCTGAGTCAATATACAGTACAGACCAAAGGTTTGGACACACCTTCTCATTCAAAGAGTTTTCTGTATTTTCATGACTATGAAAATTGTAGATTCACACCGAAGGCATCAAAACTATGAATTAACACATGTGGAATTATATACTTAACAAAAAAGTGTGAAACAACTGAAAATATGTCTTATATTCTAGGTTCTTCAAAGTAGCCACCTTTTGCTTTGATTACTGCTTTGCACACTCTTGGCATGCTCTTGATGAGCTTCAAGAGGTAGTCACCTGAAATGGTTTTCACTTCACAGGTGTGCCCTGTCAGGTTTAATAAGTGGGATTTCTTGCCTGATAAATGGGGTTGGGACCATGAGTTGTGTTGGCCAGAAGTCAGGTGGATACACAGCTGATAGTCCTACTGAATAGACTGTTAGAATTTGTATTATGGCAAGAAAAAAGCAGCTAAGTAAAGAAAAACAAGTGGCCATCATTACTTTAAGAAATGAAGGTCAGTCAGTCCGAAAAATTGGGAAAACATTGACAGTGTCCCCAAGTGCAGTCGCAAAAACCATCAAGCGCTACAAAGAAACTGGCTCACATGAGGACCGCCCTGCGGAGGATAAGTTCATCCGAGTCACCAGCCTCAGAAATCACAGGTTAACAGCAGCTCAGATTAGAGACCAGGTGAATGCCACAAAGAGTTCTAGCAGCAGACACATCACTACAACAACTGTTAAGAGGAGACTGTGTGCAGCAGGACTTCATGGTAAAATAGCTGCTAGGAAACCACTGCTAGGACAGGCAACAAGCAGAAGAGACTTGTTTGGGCTAAAGAACATAAGGAATGGACATTAGACCAGTGGAAATCTGTGCTTTGGTCTGATGAGTCCAAATTTGAGATCTTTGGTTGCAACCACCGTGTCTTTGTGCGACGCAGAAAAGGTGAACGGATGGACTCTACATGCCTGGTTCCCACCGTGAAGCATGGAGGATGAGGTATGATGGTGTGGGGGTGCTGTGCTGGCGCCACTGTTGGGGATTTATTCAAAATTGAAGGCATACTGAACCAGCATGGCTACCACAGCATCTTGCAGCGGCATGCTATTCCATCCGGTTTGCGTTTAGTTGGACCATCATTTATTTATCAACAGGACAATGACCCCAAACACACCTCCAGGCTGTGTAAGGGCTATTTGACCAAGAAGGAGAGTGATGGGGTGCTACGCCAGATGACCTGGCCTCCACAATCACCAGACCTGAACCCAATCGAAATGGTTTGGGGTGAGCTGGACCGCAGAGTGAAGGCAAAAGGGCCAACAAGTGCTAAGCATCTCTGGGAACTTCTTCAAGACTGTTGGAATACCATTTCAGGTGACTACCTCTTGAAGCTCATCAAGAGAATGCCAAGAGTGTGCAAAGCAGTAATCAAAGCAAAAGGTGGCTACTTTTAAGAACCTAGAATATAAGACATATTTTCAGTTGTTTCACACTTTTTTGTTAAGTATATAATTCCACATGTGTTAATTCATAGTTTTGATGCCTTCAGTGTGAATCTACAATTTTCATAGCCATGAAAATACAGAAAACTCTTTGAATGAGAAGGTGTGTCCAAACTTTTGGTCTGTACTGTATTTCACCTTTATTTATTTAAAAAAATTGCCAAAAAAAATCACAATTTTTCTTTTTTGTGTGAATTTCATTACATTTAAGACAGATAGTAATACCTCATAAAATAGTTATCAATCAACATTTCCCATATGTCTACTTTATGTTGGCATCATTTTGCAAATGTCATTTTATTTCTTTAGGATGTTAGAAGGCTTAGAATTTTAGAAGCAATTTTTCATATTTTTAAGAAAATTTCCAAAACTATTTTTTTAAACACCAATTCAGTTATAAAATGATTTTGGGGGTTTAAGTAATACAAACCACCCATAAATTACATTTTAGAGACTGCACCCCTCAAATTATTGAAAACTGATGTTACAAACCCCTGAGGTGTTCCACAAGAATGAAAGGAAGATGGAGGTGAAATTTCAAAATTTCTTGCAACATAGCAAGGGCTAATAGCAAAGTATTACTCTGATTCTGCAGTTTACAGAAATACCCCATATGTGGTGGTAAACTTCTGTAGAGGCACTTGGCAGTGGTCAAAAGGAAAGGAGGTTTTTGAAGCAGATTTTGCTAGTATGGTTTTTGGGTGCCATTTTGTATTTCAAGCGACCCTGAGGTACCTCTACAGTGGAAACCCTCAAAAAGGGACCTCTCAAAGAATTTATTAAGGGGTGTACTGAGTACTTTGACGTCATAGGAATTTTATGGAATTTAGAAACACTTGGCTGTGAAAATGAAACGTTTCATTTCTTTCAATAAAATGTTGCTTTAGCCCCAAATTTTTCATTTTCACAAGGGGAAAAAGGAAAAAAAGCACACCATAATTTGTTACCCATTTTCTCCTGAATACAGCAACTCAGAAGGGAAGGAGCGCCATATGGTTTTTGCGGTGCAGATTTTGATGGATTGGTTAATGGGCACCAATGAGCGATTGTCTTATGTGGGGGCTCATTTTTTGCAGGATCAGGCAATGTTTTCATTGATACAACTTTGGGGCACATATGATTTTATGGCGGATGAAATTACAGTTTGAATGGTACCATTTTGGGGTACATATGACTTTTTGACCGCTTGGTATTACACTTTTTGTGAGGTACGGTGACAAAAAATGGCTGTTTTGGCACTGTTTTTTTTTTTTTTACGTTGTTCACCTGACAGGGTGGATAATGTGATATTTTGATAGAGCCCGTTGATACGGACGCAGCAATACCTAATATGTTTATTTTTCTTTTTTCTATTTTTTACAATTTTCTATGATTTAATTATGGAAAAGGGGCTCTTTTTTACTTGGAACTTTTATTTTTTTTCTTATTTTTTTCTTAAACTTTTTTTTAAAAAAAAACGTTTATTTTCCTTTTTTGTCCCACTGTCGGACTTCAACTTTTGTGGGTCTGATCCCTCTACAATGCATTACAATACATCTGTATTGTAATGCATTGGCTGTAAGTGTATTACACAGTGTGATACACTTAAAGCCTACTTGCCGGTTAGACCCAGGGGGGGTGGGTCTCACAAGCATCCGTAGAAGACAAGCCCCAATGCATGTGGAAGGCATCAGGCTGCCTTCTTAGCCATTGGGTCCCCGTCACTGCAGTGCAGGGACCCAATAGGGACAGGATGGGGACAGGGAGGAAGCCTCCTCCCTCCATAAACCCCATATACGCCGTGGTCAGCGCTGACTGCGGCATACAGAGGGTTAAAGCGCCAGCATGGGTGTTTTCACTGATGCCGCCATATACAGCAGGGGTTTAGCTGTCAGTGACTGCCAGGCCCCTGCTGCTGATCAGGTGGGCGCAGCTCCATGCACTCGCCCGATCAGAACACACTGGGGCTTAAGTCACGTCCTGCAGCGCCGTACATATAAGGCACCGGTCGGGAAGTGGTTAAAAGGGTTATCCCATGATTAATGTGTAGCATACCAGCCTGAAAGGGATGGGTAGAGAGGCGGAGTGAATGGAAGATGTGACTGTGACAATGAGGATGGTTACAGTCCTCGGTAGCTAACCCTGCTTTAGTGGTGTCCCAGGTCACGCATGCAGTGCTTGGAGGGTTGCAACCCTTCATTGTCATTAAAAACGGCCATTAAAAACAGATGAATTTCACCTGGAGTGTCCTCACGGTATATATAATCACCCCTGTACATCACAATGCCCAATAGTGCCCCCCCCCCCATTATGAATAATGGCCTTCATAGTGCCCTTCACTAGAAATAATGGCCGCAATGGTGCCCACCAGAGAGCGCATATCCTTCTGCATCAAGTGAGGTGTGACTGTCTCTGCGCATCCAAGTGGATGAGGTAATTGTTTATTTTATTTTAACCCCTAAAAGGCCATTTTTAACCAGTGTACCCATTTTTAATTGAGTGCAACCATAATAAGACATGTTCTATTCTTTGACAGACTCTATTCACTGGCCGTTAAATATTTTACTTCAATTGGTTCTTTTCACTGTCATGTGAATGGTGTGAGGCCTTAGGTCTTATGACAGTAGATATTATTATCTACTATAAAAAAGACCTCTGGTGCCTCGTAGTCTAACCTAATCCCAGCACTGTACATAATGCACACCAAATTGTGGCCAAAATTGTAGCAGGATTTAGCAAAAGTTAACTTGACGTATGACATTAATGAGGTTGATTAAAGTTTATAATTCCAATGCAAATTACTTTTTAAAGAGTACATATGGATACTGTAGCATAGGATGTTCATTTATGCAAAATTACTTCTTCAAAATGGCAATAGAAGCTTGTTTGACTTTGCTGACCCTAGGAGGACGTGTACGTCTCCTGTATAATTATCTTTTAAGAGCAAGATTGGTGGCAAATTCCCCTTTCCATCGGAAGAGGTGTGGGCAGGAGAGAGTCTAATAGTGAATAGAAGGAAGCAGGAACTCAGAGAACAGGAATGTGAAAATATTTGCCGTAGGACCCACGCCAAAAGCTCTTTTTTTTACATCCGACTCATATCCTACTGGGGCATGTTGGATGTGACAAGGACAGTCTGTATATAACATTTAAAATATATAACTCATTCAAAACTTATCATTAAATGATGTATTAGTACACTGACCTGTTTGTAAAGGTCAAAGGAAGACAGAAATAAATCACTGGGTGACAAGATTTAACTACAAGGCTACAAAACTGTGGTTCAAAAATGTTTAGTATTTCTTTTATTTTTGTAATGTATCATAAAACTTATTTAAAGATTACCAACTAGCAAGTCACCTTCCCTATTATGTCCTGTATACATCGCAAAAAAAGGTGCTTGAGAAGTAGCGTAACTAGAAATGAATGGGCCCCACAGCAAATTTTTGAATGGGGCCCCCCAAGGAACTTCTTTGCAACCCCCACTCCGGTGGCTAGTCAAGATGGTTCTTGCAGCCACTCCATCCGTTTTCTACATTGTCACTGTATATAATACTGTTGAGGGTCCCCTGACAATAACTTTTTTTAGTCCTCATCCTGGGTATGCCCCTTCTGAGTTTGGGCCTCAAAGCAGCCGCTTCCCTTGTTTCCCCTATAGCTACGCCCCTGCCAATGGCGTACATAGCGAAGTAAGGGCCCCATAGCAAGGATCAAATCAGGTCCCCCACACAGGACAGAAGGGTTTCTGCCCAAACCCCATTTCAATTGCCCTTTGGCCATTTTTTCTACAGCCTCACTTGCTAACAGTTTTTCCTTTAGAGGGTAGTGTTCTGACCAAGTTTTCACCTCCAGTAGAAGAGGGGATAATCCCAACTAAGACTGAGCCCTCTCTTGCCCTGGGCCCCATAGCAGTCGCATGGTCTTCCCCCTATGATAGTTACACCCCTGTGCTTGAGTTCTCCTGTAAGAAGCCCACTTCTGTGCTACTTTGTTGGTCTCCACGTGTGATGAAATTGATTTAATTAAAATTAATTACCTGCTAGCTGTGCTTCTGACTGTGCAGGTGAAGCAAGCATGGCACAATAATGCTGGATCTCCTCCCTCTCCACAGTGCTCCTCCCCTGCGCTTCCAAAGCCACAAAAACCATTGGCTGCTCAAGTCTGCTGGTAGCCTATGCAGGATGAGAAATTAAAGATGCCATATAACTCATTCCCAAACTGTCCATTACCATCACCCTCTGTGTCCAGCACTATCTGTCCCCCCGGCACAAGCACGTACACCAGCAATCCATAAGCACCCCCTGGCAAATACACCAGCTATTAAAGCCCCCCCCCCCACTTCATGCCCCTGACAGTGCCTTCAGTAATAGCAATGCCCCCATAATTCCCCCAGTAAAAAGGCCCCTATAGTTCCTGCTCTATTCCACAATAATAATAATGCCCATATAGTGCCCCAGGTAGTAATAATAATAACCCCATAGTGACTCAGTATTAAAAATGCACGGTTAGTGACCCCGATAACCCCTGTGGTGCCCCAGTAATAATAATGCTCCCACAGTGCATCCTGCAATCATATCTCCTATTATGCCTCCAGTAATATTAATGCTCCCTATTGTGTCTCTGGTAATAATATTGTCCCCACAGCCACCCCCCAGTAATATCCTCCCTCTACCCCAGTAATTCCCTATAGCACCCACAGTAATGTCCCTATACTGCCCCAAATAATATCCCCCACTGCCCCCAGTAATGTCCTTCTGCTGCCGCCATTAATCTCCCCACAGTGACCACATTAATTTTCCCCAGTCTTCACTCACTGATAACTGGGCCTGGCACTGTCATTGTACTTCACTCTGGGCCCCGTTAGAGTGCTCATCACAGCAGCATTGCATCTATCAGGCCCCAGCACTGCCCTACTAGTAGTATTCATGTATGAAGTGGTTAGTTTGTGAATACAACTAGTAGATGGAACGCTGCTGTGATGAATGCTCTGACGAGAACCCGGCATGAAGTACAGTGACAGTGCTGGGCCCTGTTACATGTCCTACCCCCACTGCCAGGCGCAGTCGTGGTTGCACCCTCTGCGAGCACAATTGTTATGCTACTGCCCATTACATGCTGCTGTAATAGCGATAATGACTATTACTAGAGAGGAATCTACTATATTTCTCTACTATATTTTCTGTCAGTCAGAAAAGACATTTTCTCTCACTGACATCATATACCATTGTTTTCAATTAGTTTTACAAAACAAACCAGTATGACAAACCAGGTCAAACTGGGCTTCTGCACAGGGCTGCATGGTTCAGGGGCAACACTGAAATAGGTATTTTTACTCCTCCCCATTCACACAAAATTCAGTCTTAGGCCCCATTCAGACGACCGTGTTTCACGGCCGTATACGGGCCGTGAAAGCCCGGCCTGTGCTGCCCCAGAGGACGGGAGCGCACGGCGTCATTGGTTGCTATGACGCCGTGCGCTTCCTGAGGCCGCCGCCGTACAGTGAAACACTGTACACGGCGTAACAGAAGTGCCCCCACAGTGCCCCAGACTCACCCCATCCTCCAGTGACTTGCCACTAGGAGATCAGAGCTGCGCTGCCCTGGTCTTCTGTCTGAGTGCCCCCACAGTGCCCCAAACACACCACATCCTCCAACCACCCTTCCTTTAGTGGTGTAGTTAGTGTAATAGGGCTATTATTTAGGATTAGAGTTAGGCGTTTGTAAAAAAAATTAAAATTAAAAATTAAAAAAAAAATGTATTACAAAAAAAAAAATTATATAAAAATTACTGGTGATTAGGTAGCCTTAGTTAGTGGCAGTTAGGTAGAAGTAGTTTAGAGTTAGGCGTTTCAAGAAAAAGAAAAAAATACTATATATACAATTATAGGTAATTAGATTAGCCATAGTAAGTGTAGAAGGAAGTGTGGGTACAGCCTATAATATATGTATATACCCCTATGTATATACATATATGGGTGGCCCCAAATTGAGGGTCTGTGGCCCCACGGTGTCATAGGCCTGTAGCCCTGGTGGATGTGTATATCCACCAGGTGCTCTATCTATATGTATATATATAGATATGTGTGCATGTGCCCCCAGTAGCATGCACCTATATCTATATACTTATATATATATCCTATATATATATGTATATATCTTACCCCCTTTATACATATATAATAATGCCCTGTTTATGCCCCATGTTTATATAATGACCCCCATATATATATTGACCCATAATATCCTCCAGAAGTATACAGATACATGTACATGATCCCCAGTTATGTACATGTATCTATATACATGTCACAACCAGGGTGCCCCCCCCATAGCCCCCAGCAGATGGACAAAGGCCATCTGCTGGGGATAGCTGGAGACATGGGACTGGACTAATTAGTCCAGTCCCAGGTACTTCAAAGGGACAGAAGATCGATATGATCTTCTGTCCCTTCTGTTAATTACCCTCAGCGCTGCTGGGGGCAATTAACAGGACAGGGAAACAATAGGTTTCCCTGTCCCTGCATGGCGCGTACCTCCGGCGCTTGTAATTACAAGCACCGGAGATACAAAGCGCTCCCCAGGCGGAGGATCAAAGAGATCCTCCGCCCGGGAAACAGCACGGGCCGGTGCGGTGACGTCATAACACTGCGCCGGCACTCGTGCACATGCTGCCGGCGCGCTCGCTCGCCGGCAGCGCGGGAGCACGGGAGCGAGCACGACCGGGTTTAAATAACCCGATCGCGCTGCGCTCTTCAAGTTGAGCCGTGCAGCCCCCCCTGGAAGAGCAAGAATCATCCCCTGGACAACGAGCTAGCAAGCGAGGATCATCCCCTACAACGAGCAACCCCCTGGAGACGAGCAGTGACCCCCCATCGGAAGGCTGAGTAACCCTGGGTTTCCCCTGAACCACCAATGATCTATCTATGCTTTTAACCCCTGAACCCTTACCCTACCGTTAACCCCTACAATACTGTACCCCTTGGTGCCCTGCCCCCTGCATTCCCTGCCCTGTAATAATACCCCTGAACCCTTACCCTAACGTTCCCCTTGGTGCCCTGCCCCCTGCATTCCCTGCCCTGTAATAATCCCCATTAACCCCTGCAAACTACATCAACCCCTGGATCCCTATATTATTCCCTGCCAACCCCTGGTGTGCATCCTACCATAGCCTTGCAAACCCCTGGATCCCTTGATTTAACCCCTGCCTTGCCCTGCCATATTTACCCCTACTACCCTATACAATTAACCCCTTCCCTGCCAAAGCCCTGTGTTATCCCCTGTTGCTACTGTAATTTAACCCCTTTATTCCCAGGGACAGTAATTAGATTAGGCTGGGGAGGGCTGCTATAAGTGTGTGAGTGTGTATTGTTTAGTAAGTAACGTGGTTGGAGTTAACGGGATTGTGTAGTGTAGCTAGGTTTTTATTGTACTGTATTGTTAATAAATAATAAATATTGTTATTATTTATAATACAGTGTGCAGTGTTTATTGTTTTATAACGTGTACTTTGAGTCCCTTTTAGGTCGTGTGAAAGGCAATAGAGTAGCACTTAGGCATAAATAGGCAGAACTAGCGGAAGCGGGTTTTGCCTATTTATGAATATTAATTATTGGTACGCCCCAAAATACCAATAATTAATATCTCCCTTTTACAGTAAGTTAGCCGAAGTACTAGCAGTTAGATAGAAATAGTCCGGGGTAGTGTTAGGGTAAAAGGGTTAAAAAAAATAATAATTAAAAAAAAAAAAATATATATATATATATATATATATATATATATATATATGTTGTAGTTTGCACCATATAAAATGGCTAAGCGTATGTATACGGCAGAGGAGGCATACACATTTATCTGTTTTGATACAGAAAGTGCAAGCGAGACCGAACAGTTTCACATTTCGTCATCATCCGCTAACACTAGTGATGACGAGCCGCAGCAAAGTCGCAGATGTGACTCTTTGCCTGCCACTAGCACTACTGACTCCGAATGGATGCCCACAGAGTCATATGCTCTGTCTGTTCCAGAATTTAATTCTGTCACAGGCATCCATTTTGATAGTACGGGGTTTAGGGAGGTGGAATTTTTAAAAATCTTCTTATCAGAAGAACTGATAAATTTCATGGTTGAGCAGACCAATTTATACGCTGCTCAATTCATTGCTAGTCACCCCACCTCATATTACGCTAAGACTGGCATATGGTGCCCTGTTGTTGTGGCGGACATGTTAAAGTTTTGGGGCCTCCTTCTAAATATGGGTCTCATAAAAAAAAACACTATCAGATCTTACTGGTCATCTGATGTCTTGTACGATACCCCCATGTACAGGGAAGTAATGACAAGACAGCGATTCGAGACAATCCTGCGATTCATGCACTTCACTGACAACACACAGTGCCCCCCACGTGATGACCCCAGCCACGACAGGCTTTATAAAATTAGGCCCCTTATAAATTATTTAAATGAAAAATTTAAAGAGGCCTACACCCCAGAAAAAAACGTTGCCGTGGACGAGTCACTTGTCCTTTTTAAAGACAGGCTTCAATTTCGCCAATATTTGCCAAGGAAGAGAGCACGATTTGGGCTAAAAATTTATAAGCTCTGTGAGAGCGAATCTGGGTACACCTACAAATTTAGAGTTTATGAGGGCAAAGATACCCAGTTTTGCCCTCCTGAATGCCCCCCTTCCCTCAGTGTGGCAGGTAAAATAGTGTGGGATCTCCTGCACCCTCTTTTTAGATAAGGGGTAGCACTTATACATCGACAATTATTATACCAGCGTACCCCTTTTCAGGTGCCTTTCAGTAAGAAAGACAGTGGCATGTGGCACCATACGCCGCAATCAAAGAGTCAACCAAAAACTGAAGCATGGGGAAATAAAGGGCCTTTGCAATGGGGACATCTTACTTGTGAAATATTGAGACAAAAAAGATGTCCTCATAATGACATCTATACATCCAGACAGCAGCAGCCCTATTTCTGCACGTGGCACAAAATACCACCGTCTGCAAACCTGTCTGCATACAAGATTATAATAAATATATGGGTGGGGTGGACCTTGCAGACCAAATGCTGCAGCCCTATAGCGTGGTCAGGAAATCCCGCGTTTGGTATAAGAAGCTTGCATCCCACCTTATGCAAGTAGCCCTGTATAACTCTTTTGTTATGTTCCAAAAAGCAGGGAACCAAGGAACATATGTTAATTTTCAAGAAAAAATCATAAAAAATTTAATATTTGGAGAGCAGCGCCAGGAAAGCAGTGGCATAGCGTCATCTAGTCATGCCAGCAGAATTATTCCAGGTCAACATTTCCCAGCAGAGGTGCCCCCTAATGCAAAAAAAAGCAGAGCCCAAAAGAGATGTAGGGTCTGTTATAAGAATGGGACACCTGTCCAGATAAGCCTGGACTTTGCATTAGGCAGTGTTTCCGCATTTACCACACTTCCCAAGATTATTAATTTAATCAGTTTAATTTTATTTTTACTTCTTTTATGCACTTTTGGCCTTTTTTAATTTATTATGCAACCCACTGTTTTTTAACACTCCATATTGCATTAGCCAATTATAATTTGGAAAATTAGACAAACTCCAAAATGTAAAAATAAATTCTCATTATACTCCTAGATGAATACTATAAAAAAAATACATTTTAACTACACCCGTAGATGAATACTTTAGGGAGTGTAGTTTCAAAAATGGGGTCACTTTTTTTTGGGTTCCACTGTGGGATACCTCAGGGTACTTTCTAATGCGACACAGCACCTGAAAATTTTTCTTGTGAAATCTGCCTTCCAAAAGCCATATTGTGCTATGTCGTATGCCCATACAGCAGTCAAAAACCACAGAGGCCGGCTCAGGTGGCGCGATGACATCATTGCGCCGCCTGAGCCGTACAGCGCGGGACACAGGCCGGAAGAGGCCTGCATCGCATCGCTGCCAGCTCCATGGAGGTAATTATTAATGTTTATTTTTTTTTATTCTTGCAATTACAGACCGGAGCTCTATTGGGGGCACTGGGGGCATTTTTACTGGCACTGGGGGCATTTTTACTGGCACTGGGGGCATTTGTTACTGGCACATGGGGGCACTGGGGGCATTTGTAACTGGCACATGGGGGCATTTTTACTGGAACATGGAGGCACTGGGGGCATTTTTACTTGCACATGGGGGCACTGGGGGCATTTGTTAATGGCACATGGGGGCACTGGGGGCATTTGTTACTGGCACATAGGGGCACTGGGGCATTTCTTGCTGGCACATAATTTGGGGGGCATTTCTTACTGGCACATAATTTGGGGGGCATCTATGGGGGTTGGACACTTTTACTGGCACATGAGTTTGGAGTGGAATCAATGGGGGGAACTTCTGATGCATTATTGGGGCGTTTCTTACTGGCACATAATTTGGGGGGCATCTATGGGTGGGGAGCACTTCTTACTGGCACATTATTGGGGTGAAATTTTGGGGGCACTTCTGGCACATTATTGGGGCACTTCGTACTGGCACATTATTGGGGGGCACTATGGGGGCACTTCTTACTGGCACATTGGACGTATTATTATTTCTGGGGCACAGTGGGGACATTAGTACTGTTGGGGGCACTATTACTAACAAGTGCACTCTGGCAGAGAAGTATTAGTTGGGACTTTGAGGGACACTATTACTGTGGGGGGCACCCTGGCACAGTATCAGCGCAGTTATTTCTGGGGGGCGTTATATTTACACTATTACTGGGCGCACTATTACGGGACACTATTTGCTGGGCGCAGTTATTTTAGGACACTGTGTGCCAATAATTATTGAAGGGCACTATCTGTGTGGTACTAGTGGCACAGTACTGGGGGTGGTAGGATGATTTGTCCAGAAGACGGGAGGATGACGGAAAAGTAGTAAACTAAGATTTTTTTCTGTCAAACTGCAGAGATGAGAAATGGCTGAAAAATGGTGTCTGGTCTAAAAGGAGAAGATGAGGAAAGAGAAGATCTACATCAGAGGAGACGTCACTGGATGTACGAGGTATGGGGCGCTGTATTAGGCTACATTCACACGAACGTTGTGTTTTGCAGTCTGCAAATTGCGGATCCGCAAAAATAGGAACGCTGGAAAGCTGAACTCTTGCACCAGGGCCCATGAGCCTTTAGCTACGCCCCTGGGCCCATGGTAGTTGCTTTAAAGCATAGCTCTAAGAATATTATCTATCTATCTATCTATCTATCTATCTATCTATCTATCTATCTATCTATGGCTAACATGGAGAGGACCTGTCTAAGCATTATCACAATTGCAGAGGGTAGCATAGTTTAATCCTCTGCAACAGACTGCTGATGTGGTAGAGGTATGTTTTTTGTTTTTTTTTCTTATGATTTCGAACACCGTTTCTAACAAACTGTGGGTGTCCCCAGCTCTGGCTTCCATCAAGTACAGCAGTTATTCTATCCACAGAATGTAATAGACATCTTGAAGCATTCCTGCAATGTTGGGGTGTTAATAGACTTCTACTTTTTAGGGATATGGTTCCTAGCTGCTGAGAGGTGGTGTTTAGCCAGGAAATGGGAAAAGTAAATATCGATAGCCGAGAATCCTCTGGAGAGTTTTCCTATTGAGACAGGGGAAACTGGAGATATTTCTAATTACTTTCCTCTAGAACAAATGAATAAGGGACACTCCCACCTGATAGATATCAGCGTACATTGGGATACGTTTTATGAAGCAGTTGAGAATATCATCTGGAAACTATCTTGAAATTGGTTTCCTGTGACTGATTTGTAATGGAGGTTTTATGTGTTTATTGAAAGCATTTCCCCATGTTTTTTTCTGTGAAGGAAGTCTCTTTCCCAGGATTGAATATAGTAAGATAATAGTTTGAAGAGACTGGAGCAACTCCATATCATTTTGTAGCGATACAGAAAGTTTTAAATAATGCAGGATCCTGTGCAGAAAGTTGATTTGTGATCAATTTTGATGAGATACAAGGAATTGTTTGTTCCCATAACAGAAATAGTTTGTTGCTTTAAATGGGTTGTCCTGGATTTTGATGGCCTATTCTCAGTGTAGGTCATCAATATCAAACCAGTGAGGGGTGCAACACCTGGCAGCTATGCCAATCAGCTGTTTGAAGAGCCTGCAGCACTCCAGTGAGCTCCTGCGGCCTCCTCACAGCTTACCAAGCACAGTGCCATACATCATATAGCAGCTGCACTTGGTATAGAAGCATATAATAAACAATGAGAACGCCTGTGAGTTTTGCCCCCCCCCTGCTCTGAGTGATTGACAGCTTGTCTTATATGATTTAGTTAACAGTGAAAGCTGTCAGTCACTCTGTGAGGGCTGACAGTAATTAATCTATATAAAAATACTGAAACAGAAAATTATATAAGTATAACATTATATATCCCAATTCTCTATGGGAGGTAAAAGTGACCAACATTCACATGAAAAACACCTATTTGCCTATTCATTTTCAACTCATGTGTGCAAAATTAATGTCAAAATAAAAATAAAATACTTTCATTTTCAATTTCATTTTCACCTCCAAGCATGGGTAATATGTGACAAGAATAAAATTTAAAACAGCTCTTTGTCTTTTAATTTTCCTTTTTTCATTTAATTATCATCACCTATACTGGTATTTTATTGTCAGAATTCAAAACATAAAATTGAAAATGCATAAATGAAAGCCAAAACGACATAATCTTTGAAGACATTTTCTGTGCCAAAATTAAAATTAAAGGGGACACCTATTGCCTATTTAATTTTCATTTCACATTTTCAATTTTAATTTTCAAGTTGTCCAATATTCACATACATGCAAATTTGTAGTGGTGGGTGTGGAGCAATTTTTAAAAAGATGCTAATTGCCTCCTAATTAAACAGGAGGCAATTACCGACATCTGAGCCAAGAACGAGCTGCTGCTGAGAATGAGTCTGTATTTTCAAAAGAGGGGGCTCTGCACAACAACTTCAATAAGTCACACACAGCTGCACCTCTTGCTCCCCCTGCTTGCAAAGCATGCCGCTATTCCCTTCCAAAAGTATTACCTACTCAGTTAGTAAAATATATCAATAGCTGAGTTATTTGCGCCTAGAAAATATTATCTCCCATTCGCCCTGTCAGTATTGTAAATATAGAATAGTATACAGTACTAACAGTATGAATAGGAGATGATTCCAATGCATGTGCTGGGCTCACCCTCCTTCGCCTCCTAAACATTACTGGCAAGTTTCTTTCTGATGTCGGACATCAAGGCTGTACAGAGTGTTGTGAATAAGACAATGATTTGGCCACATCATTTCCAGTGAGCTGGCATAGCTCAGTCAGTAAATCATGATCTGAGGGTTACAGTTTGAATCCCTGTTTGGGTGGTCTGTTGATTTTTTTAGTTTTTCTTGATAAATACTCTGCATCTTTATTAAAATTGTCATGCAGCATAACATTATCTTGAAGTACCATTTTTGAAATTGATCAGTTGGGGACATTTATCCATAATGGCCTTAGACCCTGAACTGTGCCCATGCCACTAACTACATTGGGACTATTTCAAGAGGTAGCAAGCAGGGGAGATAAAGAGTGAAAAACAGAGGACCATCAAGATAACACTTATAGGCCTATCCCAAAGCCAAACCAGTTAGTTGGTCCCATGGATCCACATCCACTGTCCGTTACAGACTCCCTGCTCCTGTGGCCTCTCTGGTCAGTTCTAAGGGTCTGTACAAGGTGCAGAGCATTCTGGATATGAAGAAGATTAGAGGAAAAACCTTCTTGATTAACTGGAAAGGTTTTGAGGAGAGATCCTGGGAGCTTTTTGAGAACATTCATGCCCTAGCTCCACTGAAGAAGTTCCTGAAAAAGCTTCCATCCAAAGAGGAGAGGGCATAAGGAAGAGGATTATTGTTATGGCAGAAGTCTGTGCCCACGGCCACGGGTGCCACATCACTCACCCTGCTCTTCGGCTGGGCCCTGTTCCTGTAGGGTACATACCCCCATTCTCCCTATCCCTTAAAGGGCCAGAGCTTGTATACACCAACCTATACCAGCCAATGGCTAGACACCAAGTTTAGTTAGAGCACCTTTTTCTAGGGATAGGTGCCTGAGCAATAGGTTCTCTAGATTGCTAGTTCCTGCAAAGATGTGTTCCATTTGTCTGCCTGTGCACCAACCTCTGCCTGTTTACCGTTTTTGACCCTCCACTGCCTGACCTGACCTTTCAGCGGTATTCAAAAATAAATTAATTACCATAAAGCACAAGGAAATTTGGCTTTGTGGCGAATCTAATTTTTCCTGCATTAATTATCATCTATTTTCGCAAACATAGGTAAAAATACTGCGAATAGAAATAAGATAAAGTAAATGAACAATGTGAGCATGTAGTACTAGTGGCTATATGCAGAAATGTCTGTTTTTCATCAATCGCTTAGATGCAAACATGTTCCTGTAGTCATTTCATATTGGAAAGAATGTTACTAGTTTACAACTGCTAACACCTCATATTGTTCCATATATATATCCTCTGATTCTTCCTATTGTTCTACACATCCTGCCACTATATAACTTCATAATATCCATGAAGCAACGGATCCAGCAGAATTGTGTGGCATCCTTTATGAACACAAGCCACAAAGCCATTTGAACATTGCCAGTAGTGCAGACTGCACAGTTTGGATCTTTTTCCCTCCATTTGTATGGCATCTATTAATACACAGCATTACTCTTCCTAAAACGCTTTTGAGGGGACAAGCTCTTCTTAACGTAGTGTTTGTCCTTACCTTGATGTAGTCTCCATTTTCCCACCTTACCCATAGTATACTGCACTGTACTGCAGATTTTAGGGGGCAGAGGAGGTATCTGAACATATACAGACAGCTTGCAGGTAGGGAAACTATACACTGTTGGAAGGTGAGGATGACGAATTTTCCATGATTATAGATATATAGATATATTACAAAGTTTATATATTACCAGGTACAATTCACACCATCATTAGGGGTTACATTTGAAGGAAGAGTTTGAAACAGTCCCATGAAATGTATGGCCAGACATATGCAAACTTAAAAAAAAAATCAAAAAACGTCTTTGTAGACAATTGGATTAAAAACACATTTCACTACATCCTTTTGGCATATGTATAGCTATTAAAATCAGTGGGGACTGGAGATTTTCCCAATATATTTACTCAAAGTGCACCACAGATTAGATACTAATTTAACCTAATTTACTCATGTAAAATTCTACCACTAGGCAACATTTAGGTATGGCATGTCAAGTTTGGGGTCCCCAGCCCTCTTCCCACCTGATAATATGGTTACTCACCACCACCTCCAGGCAGAAAAAGATTGGAAAGTTTGCCACATATGTTGAGAACAGAGGTTTCTCAGCCCCTTGCCATCTAATGAGGCAACCACCATCCAGGAGGTGAAAGAATATAGAAATGGCTGCACATCTGTGGCTCACTCTATTCTGTTCTATGGGAGCTAAAGAAACAGCCAATCATGGGGACTACCCAGGATTGGCATCTTTATCTGTTTTTCTAATCTGGCTGTTAAAAGAGCATCCAGTTTGGGAAACTGGGAGAAAATGGATGCTGGTGCCAACCCAAATCCCCTTAACTGTCATTCTCAGGATGCTGACAAACCATTGTTGTTTTTTTATGGCAGTGTGCCATGGACTTCTTGCACTACCATTCAAGTTGACTGTGGCCTAGAGGATTGTATAACTCTGCTCAGGACATCAGTGTCCCAACACAGGTGGTGCCATGATATCACTGAATCACACCACAGCCAGAGCCTGGAAGGTAGCCTGAGCTACACAAGAGATTGGGGTAAGAAGAGTAGATATTTATTGTTTTCTGTAGGGCATATTAGGGGGTACTATCAAGAATGAGGGGGCATTATCAATTATGAAGGGCACTATAAAGAATCTGAAGACACTATCAATGATTAGGGGGCACTATCACATATAAGGCCCACTATAAAGGATGAGATGACACTATCGATGATTTAGGGGTGCTATCATGGATGAGAGGACATTTCCAAGGTTGAGGGGGCACCATCCCATATGAGGGGTACTATAACGGATGAATACTTGAAGAGCAGTATAAAGAATAAGGGGCGGGGGCATTAGCAAGGCTGAGAGAGCAATACCAAGGATGAAAGGGCATTATCATATATGGGAGAGCACTATCAAATATGAGGGAGCACCAGCAAGAACTATCAAGGCCTCAGTGGTCACAGTTGCTTGAACAAGACATCACAACAGTGATGTACCATTCAAGCATATATGACTGCTGAGGATAGTGAATCGGAGATGTCACATGATGGAGCCTTTTCCATGGTACTGCAGGGACCTGGGCAGCATGGTGGGACTGTGGATACATGAATGTGTTTTTTATGGGGCACAGGTTAGGACTACTACTAGGCTGAAGAACCCCTTTAAGTGACTTTCAAGCTATAAATTAACTATGACTTATTTATCACTGGGTGGGAATTCAGTTTGTTGAATTCCTGTTCCATCCTCTACGTCCAATGTTGTGTTCATGTGTCTGATATGATGAAGTAGGTGGAGACGGCGTTGGAGGAAGTGTTACAAGTAACAAGAAGTAAGTCCTGAGATGTTTCCTTATCTGCACATCCCAGAAGAATAAGTGGTTTCCGGTATGTGTGAAACACTTAACTCTGCTGCAGATCGGTTCAGTCAGTTCCCAGCACCACCCAGTGTATTTCTCCCACTAAGTTCCTGGGGCTCCATCAGTGTGACTCGAAGGAAGCTTAGAATAAATACAGACTGGCATACATCATAGCATCCTCAGATTTGTTTACTGCAGATCCACAGATTCTCGGATCCATTCTGACTTCTAACATATGATACTAGATACTGACTGAGAAGAATAAGCACTTTTGCTGTAAAGAACCAGTGAATTATGGCTTGTACTTTACAAATCACCCATGGAATTCTTGATTCAAATAACTAAAAGAGCTAATATACAAGTGCATCTCAATAAATTAGAATATCATCAAAAAGTTTTTTTTTTTCAGTAATTCAATTCAAAACGTGAAACACATATATTATGTAGAGTCATTACAAACAGAGTGAACCTTTTCAAGTGTTTATTTCTGTTAATGTTGATGATTATGGCTTACAGCCAAGGAAAACCCAAAAGTCATTATCTCAGAAAATTAGATTATATTAGACCAACTGTAAAAAAAATTTTAAACACAGAAATGTTGGCCAAATGAAAAGTATGTACAGTGAATGCACTCAATACTTGTTTGGGGCTCCTTTTGCATGAATGACTGCATCAATGCGGCGTGGCATGGAGGCGATCAGCCTGTGGCACTGCAGAGGTGTTATGGAAGCCCAGGTTGCTTTGATAGCAGCCTTCAGCTCGTCTGCATTGTTGGGTCTGGTGTCTCTTATCTTCCTCTTGACAACACCCCATAGATTCTCTATGGGGTTAGGGTCAGGCGAGTTTGCTGGACAATCAAGCACAGGGATACTGTGGTTATTAAACCAGGTATTGGTACTTTTGGCAGTGTGGACAGGTGCCAAGTTGTGCTGGAAAATAAAATTTCCATCTCCAAAAAGCTTGTCAGCAGAGGGAAGCATGAAGTGCTCTAAAATTTCCTGGTAGACAGCTACACTGACTTTGGTCTTGATAAAACACAGTGGACCTACACCAGCAGATGACATGGCTCCTCAAACCATCACTGATTGTGGAAACTTCACACTAGACCTCAAGCAGCTTGGATTGAGTGCCTCTCCACTCTTCCTCCAGACTCTGGGACCTTGATTTCCAAATAAAATGCTAAATTTACTTTCATCTGAGAACACCTTTTTCAGTTCTTTTTCTCCTTGGTCCAGGTAAGACACTTCTGCCGTTGTCTATTGGTCATGAGTAGCTTGGAATGCAACACTTGTAGCCCATGTCCTGGATACGTCTGTGTGTGGTGGCTCTTGAAGCACTGACTCCAGCAGCAGTCCACTCCTTGTGAATCTCCCCGAAATTTAGGAAAGGCCTTTTCTTAACAATCCTATCAAGGCTGCGGTTCTCCCTGTTGCTTGTGCACCTATTTCTACCACCCTTTTTCCTTTCACTCAACTTTCCATTAATATGCTTTGATACAGCACTGTGAACAGACAGCTTCTTTAGCAATGACCTTTTGTGGCTTACCCTCCTTGTGGAGTGTGTCAATGACAGCCTTCTGGACATCTGTCAAGTCAGCAGTCTTCCCCATGATTGTGTCGCCTACTGAACCAGACTAAGGTACCTTTTTAAAGGCTTAGGAAGCCTTTGCAGGTGTTTTGGGTTAATTATTCTAATTTTTTGAGATAATGAATTTTGGATTTTCCTTGGCTGTAAGCCATAATCATCAACATTAACATAAATAAACACTTGAAAAAGTTCACTCTGTTTGTAATGACTCTATATAATAGATGTGTTTCACTTTTTGAACTGAATTACTGAAAAAAAAAACTACTTTTTGATGATATTCTAATTTATTGAGATGCACTTGTAGTAACATTGTGGAAAGATTTTCAACAGATTTTCATTACGCAAAATTGTTAATGGTAACTTCTTATGTACAGAGAACTGTTCCAGAATCAAATGTTTGTCTTTCATTTTAAAACATCAAGGGACACATTTATTAAGACCGGCATTTTAGATGCTGGCCTCTACATAACTTCAGCGGATCCTCCACCATTTCTAAATGTAAGACAGCTTTCTTACTGTCTTACAATTAGATCATTTTCTATGCCTAAAACAGGCATAGAAAATGGTGAATGAGATGGACCTGCTGTCCCCTTCCCTACCCACACCATGCCCACTTTTTTAGACCTGGCTTAATCGGGGAGAAGTCGCAGAACAGGGATACAAAACCTGCAGTCTGGGTATTCAGCCAGCAATGCCATTCTGTGTGGCCTCTGGTCATCGGGACGCAGCGGTCTTTGTCCAGCCAAATCCTGGCATTATTCTAAGGATCTGTACTTTTTACTTTGATTGACAAGGCCAGGTGTGATGAAGTTTACCTGGCCTTGTCAATCAAAGTGTAGAGGGTGTGGCAGTTTCAGAGAGAGCTGAGCCTCTAGGTGTAACAGCTATGCCCCCGTTGCTCCTAGAGGCTCATTTGCATATATTAATACATCATTTGTCTCAGCAATGTAGGCACATATGAACATGAGAACCAACACAGATGCCTTCAGCTGCCAAGCGCACATGCAACAGGTCAGCCAGTCTCATAAGTACAAATCTGCTGACAGATGCCCTTTTAACAATTAGGCTGCCCAAGAGCAATTTAATATATCTATGTGTAGTTGCTTATGTCATCTGGGGGCCCTCGTACTGGTATACAATTTACATTGGGGAGAGGAGCTTTGATTCTTTAATTAACACAAAAATAATTCTGTATAGCATGATCTGTCCTTTTACAAATTATCTCTTAGAGAATATAAGAACCCTCTCCCCCATTTTTTCTATACAGTACAATGCATTCGGATAGTTTTCAGACCCTTTCACTTTTTCACATTTTGCCTTGTGGTAATGTACAAAATCAAGTTCCCCTCATCATTTTGCACTCAATACACCATAACAAAAAAAGAGAAAACAGAATTTTAGAAAGTTTGGCAAATTTATTAACAAGGGAAATCTGTGGACATCAGACCCTTTGCTATAAGACTTTAGCTCTAGGGGCCTTCCATTTCTCTTGATCATCTTTGAGATGTTTCTCATCTTGGAGTCCACTTGTGGTAAACTCAGTTGATTGGATGTGATTTGAAAAGCCACACCCCTGTCTATATAAGGTCTCATAGTTGACAATGATTATCAGAGCAAAAACCAAGTCATGAGGAGGAAAAAAACTGCCTGTAGAGCTCAGAGACAGGATTGTGTGGAGGCAAGGATTTGGAGAAGGGTACAAAAAAAAGTGACCTTCATAATTCTTAAAGGAGTTTTCAGAGATATTCTTATTGATGACCTATCCTCATTGACTGGGACAGGGTGAGGGAAAGCAGGACAGAGATATTCATAATGAAAACCTGATCCAGAGTGCTTATGACCTCAGACTGGGCCGAAAGTTCAACTTCCAACATGACAATGATCTTAAAGGAGTTATCCGATTTCTGAAACAGCTCCCCATGTGCCGGGCCCCTCACAGGTAACATACTTACCCTGCTCCCCACTCCCTGTGCCGCTCCAGGAGCGGCACAGGGAGTGGGGTAAGTATATTACTTGTGAGGGGCCCAGGCACATGGGGGGGGGGCAGAAATCGGATAACGCCTTTAAGCACACAGCCAAGACACTTAGGGACAACTCTGTGAATGTCCTTGAGCCCTGACTTGAACCCATTCAAACATCTCTGTAGAGACCTGAAAATGGCTGTCCACTGACAGTCCCCATCCAACCTGGCAGAGTTTAAGAGGATCTCCCGAGAAGAATGGCAGATAATCCCCAAATCCAGGTGTGTAATCCTTGTGGCATCATACCCAAGAAGAATGGAGGTTATAATCGCAGCCAGGGGTGCTTCAACTAAGTCTTGAGTAAAGGGTCTGAATACTTATGTCAATGCAAGATTATAGTTTTTCCCTTTCAATAAATTAGTAAAGATTTCAAACATTCTGTTTTCACTTTGTCATTTTGGGGTTACTGAGTGCAGATTGATGTGGAAAATTTGAATTTAGATTTTTCATTTTAGTTGCAGCATAAAAAATGTGAAAAAGGTTAAAGCGTCTCAAGACTTTCTGAATGCACTAAATATATGGAATATACTTACTATAGTGGTTTATATTCATTGCACAGGTTGTGGGGTGTACTAGTGACACCATGTGGTCATTGTTGCAAGTTACAGTATGCTTTTAACAGCTTGGCTGTGAACTGTAAAACACACTTGGGACATTTGCTATCATTGTTGTGCCAGAATTCTGCCATAAGTTGCGCCTTTTTTTTTTTTTTTAGTGCAAATCAATTTAGTGACCAATTGGTGACCTGTGATAAAAAGAATAGATGTTAGCACCTTGCTGAACACTATTCCAAAGTATCTAGAAAACCAAGTTTGGTTTTGTTGAGTTTTAAAATATTTATCTAACATAAACCAACGTGTTAGTGTAGTCAAAGTTTACACCTTGTAGATGTTGGACAGTATTAGTAAATGTGGGCCTTTTACATGAAAAATGTTTTTATATAAATTAGGGCATGTCCACAATGAACTGGTATGCGGCAACTGTAACGTGGCCGTTCTTGCGGTCGAATCACAGCTAGCTTTAATCAAACTAATTAGGACCGCACTGTTTAGTCCATCTGCACTGTTATAGCCTGTTTGCTCTGTATGATATAGAGGTCTTAGATCTGCTCACTATATTAGGTTACATAAACCATGTTTCTAAATGTTACCCTTTCATGTTTAGATTCATATATGAACATTTTTGAAAGAAGTGTAAACTTGGGTTCTTGGCTTCAGCAGATAGGTCTATGAAATGCAAAAAAAGAAATATGAAAGAAAGTGATAAGAAGTATGTATATCACTCAAAAGAAAACTGTAACCAAAGTATCTGAAGACAGTCTCAGATAAAAGGGGAAGCTGAATTCTTGTGTAGCACTGCCCTCCAGTGGACATATAAAGACATTGCATTCTTTGGGACATTTTAGAGCATTAAAATAAAAACAGCAAGTGTGTAATACTGCATAGCCAAAATTATAGTTTGCATAGAAGCAGGGTAAGGGTTCATGTTACGCTTTTATTAACAAAAGACCTATAAAGGGGTTAAAATGTTACCTGTTAAGGCCGTACGTCTGTTAATTTTTATTTGGTGTCCTTCAGTTGTCACTGATTTGGGGGGTTGTCACTGATTCTGGGGCTGTAATCAGTGTACGTTTGGTATTTAAGAAAAGTTTCATGTTTTGGTGCATCATAGTAAATTAGTAATATGGTAGGTCCATTCATTTAAATCAGCCACCATTTATCATTGACATACACTCCAATAAGCTCTTCTTCTGCCATTGGAAAGTTTCGGATTTTGCATTTCAATTGGAGTTATGGATTAGTAATATCCAGGGGTGGGATTCAAATTTTTAACAACAGGTTCCCTACTCAACGCCGGACATCCTGCGTCATAACACATGTTTACATATATGCTACACACATACACATAAATACACCATATACATGGTACACATACATAAATACACTATATATACACTACACACACATACCACCCAATTTGTAAAAAGCCTAAGGAGCTAAATTATGGAATGGAAGGGCTCAACTCCAGCTGCCAGCCTGTTCTGTAATTTTAACAACCGGTTCTGTAGAACCTGAGGGAACTGACTGACTGTCCTGGTAATATCCAAATAAAGATTAAAGTAGACACCTAATGGGGGTGAAGCCATTGACACTCAAATATACCCTTTACATCTGGCCAGTATTTGTTAGTTTAAAAGGTAGCAATTCTATACCCATATAGAGGCTGTCAGCATTTACCTGAATATCAAATTATCATCTATGCCAGATGCCATATTACTCCACAGGAAGTTTTATATAGACTGAAAACAGTAAAACAATACTATTTTAATATATTTCTAACTTCCCAGCATAACTACGTTACTAGTCTGGTCCGCCACCATACCTCCCAATTTTTGAAAAGCCCAAGGAGGGACATTATATAATTCCACCCAGTGCATATTTATACATGCCCAATCCTGCCCAGTCCTTTTTCTAGTTATGCACCATTGGTGCCCATACACAGTAGTAATGCTTTTTTAGTGCCCCCTTCACTGTAGTGATGCGCCCTTTGTGCCTTAGTTTCCTTGCACAGTAGTTAGGTGTCCTTTCACAGTTGAATGCTCTCTTAGTGCCCCTACACAGCAGTTATGTCCCCTTAGTGCACCTCCAGGACAGTTGGGAGGTATGCACCACCCTCTCTATGGTCACACAGATATGCAGTCGACCATTGTTACCCCTAGTTGCTGTGATGTCTCTATGGATGACACATCACTGTGACAGCCAGTGATTGCTAGAGGGTTGCAGAGAACAGACAAATTCAACAACATTGTGCATATTGTAGTTTACCAGAAATCCTGCTCTATCCTGACAATAGCTAATGCATTTATTTGTATGATTAGGAAAAAAAAGTAAATGCAATCTTTGCAGGGAACAACTTGGCCAACGCGCGTTTCTCAGGAGGAAGCCAACGGCGAAACGCGCTTTGGGTCATCATACACTGGTCTGTATCCACTTAATTTATATACTCTTTATGGTCATGTTTTTCAGCCTTTCCTCATCTGCCTGATTATTTAGTCTATACTTGTTTTTTGAGGTGTTGCCTCTTTTGGTCAATTGTTTTTGTACTATGCACTTTATCCTATATGTGTTGCCTTGGGATAACCCCACATAATATTGCAGCATATCGGTTTTGGCCTTTTGACCATTATATTTTACATTCCAGTGTATCCTCTTGTTTTGTGACATCTACTACTATGCTCATACACATTTTTTATATTTAATTCTGTATTTTAATGTGATTAATAAAATATTGATTGTTTTATCATATGGACTGGTAGTCCTGTTTATAGGTGTATTAGATGTATCTTTCTAGCCACACACCATTGCCGTTAATATATTTGAGCCACATATAGATAGGTTGTGTCAGTACTTACAGTAGTAGAAACCACAGTCTCTAATTGTTTCTTAGGACTCTTTTATACAGGTCAAAGATTGGAAGCACTCATTTATGATCACTGCACCATGTAAAGATGCCAAAAATCACCTGACAAACATTTGTCTGGTGATCTTTTATTTGGCGCTAAGTGATGCGATCACCATCACAGCTTGATAGGCTGTGAGGTGGCAGCAGTTCTCACCAGAGCGCCATAGCCTGTTCAATCAGCTGCGAGAGTGCCGTGTTTCAAGTCCCCACTAACTCCATACTGATGACCTATAATGAGGATAGGCCATCAATGTTGAACTCCCTGAAATCCCTTTTAAATCCTATTACGTTCACTGCTACTGTAAAGCATTGCACATTGTATACCTGCATTGTGTAGATCAAGATCAGACCCCCAAAAATACAGACCCTGGGCAGATTCCAAAAAAATTAGACTCTAGACCCCCCTAATAACAGACACAATACACTTACCCAGCATCTCTTCATCTGCCTACTTTCTCTTGAAAACCTTTGGAGGTCATGTTATCATCTGAAGGTCCTTCTGCAGATCCTAAAGAAAGTTGCACAAAGTGATTTTGTTGCTTTTTCTGCTGCAATTCACAGCAATAACTGCAATGAAGCAACAATTTGCATAAAGTGCTTAGGCAGTGTGGGTGGTCATGGGACCTCCAGGAGCCACCCAAACTAAAATCAGCCATTGTTTGTGATCATCCTGCATGAACAAAAGTTTTGAGGTCTACCTACACATAAGTGTTGTGTAACATAGTGGAGATGCTGAGTTTTGAGAATGGATCACATGAATGGCTTTCATGCATCTCTTACAGTGGACCATCAGGGGACCAGCCTTGGCAAGTTCTGTTTTGGATTTTTTTTAAATTTGTCTTCGAGATCTAGCCTTGACCTCAAATATACAGAAAATTCCAAACAGTCACATTACATATGTTCTACAGTTTTTTTCTAATTTTTAAGGCTTCTATCCAGACCTGTTACAGAATCCAGACATAATCCAGACAGAATCCACACTATATAAGGAGTCACATATCTTTAATAAGTTTCATTTGTGTGATTTTAAATCATATGTACTGTATGTAAGACTTTTAGGCCACAAAAAATAGTATTAAAAGTCTCAAATTATGTGATGTTGGCTGCTACATGTAATGGACACTTCAGCCTGAAGCTCCATTACTCTTGTGCATAAGAACCACACCTGTAATGGTCAAATACAAGAAGGATAGGGTCCTTCCCCTGGCAACCCCAGACCACAAGAGACAATTACAGTAGATATGCATAGATTTCTGATGAGAAAGACTTTGCTCTCTCTAGCAGGAGCACTCAAGAGGGAGGCAACAATGGCCACATTAATGGTAGAGATAGCAGAGGACTCAGGTTTTGATAACATGGTGGACAATGAGCAACATTATTCTGACTTCATGCCACTATCTAAAACATTGTTCAGAAAAAAATATTCTACATGCTCTCCATCCAGTCATGAATGAACTTTTGGACATTAAAGGAGTTGCTCAGTCGCTGGAACTTGACACTAGAGGAGCACCATCAACATTGTAGTGGTCCGGTCTTGTCATTGCATTGCTGCTCCCAATGAGCTTCTGTGATGAGCACAATGTTGATGGTGCTCTGTAGTTCCAGTACGTACAAAGAACAGCTGATAGCCTATGCTAAAGGATAGACTGTCACTTAAAAAGGCTGGTTAACCCCATTCAAGGTGTTATCCAAGACTAATGGATCCACATTTTTGCAGACCGCAAAAAACATATTTTAGCCCTAATAGTGATGCAGGTCACTGAATTCTTATCAAGCAGATTAGTAAAGATTTCCAGAATCACTTTTGCCTCTGTAGTCCAGGACTCGGGTAATGACAAGTTCACATCACCATTTAGCTTTCTGTTCTTCTGATCCATCAGAAGAACAGAAAAATAAATTTTAAAAATGTAAATATTATGATCAGTTTGTGTTACTTCCATTAGAGATCAGTTGTTTTTGATCCGAAATAAAGTACTGCATGCAGTACCTTTTTCCCCATCAAAAATAACTTTGAGGGAAGTGACACAAACTGATGCAAACTGATCATAGGTGATGCTCAAAAAAAGACATATCAGTTCTTTTTTGTGAGAACTGATGCTAAATGAGCATAACTGATGCTCCAAATAACTGATTTGTTTTTTTTTTCTGTTTTCTGGAAACTTAAACGGTGATGTGCACTCTGCCTAAGCCGTATATTCTAATATTTTATCTCCTACAAAACACAAGTCATATGAGCAACCCAGAAATGTTATGGGTTACTCTCCTATGTTACTATCCTTGGCTGCAGGTTCAGGATTACAGTCCTAACTCTGCCAAAACTGGAACCATGGAAGAAGTTGCAAAATCCAAATCTGAGAAAGTTGGAACATTTCCAGGCAAGACGTGGCAAGTATCTACCTGAGGTGAGCCAGCGCTATAAATTACCCCACTGTCTCCGCAAGGAGAATTTGGTGTGGTTTAATGTGGACCCTGGGTTTCTGCAAGATAATCCCTTTCTGATATTTCATTATCCCCTTCTAAAATCTGCTTTTTCATCAAGAAGTGCATTTTTTTGTAAGTAGTGGGTGCAATGACAGGGAGTGATGATTGCACTACCCCCCATCATTGTAACCCTCAGATGCCACTTTCATACATGACTACGGCATCTGATATTAATAACAGAGTGTACAATTTTAAAAAAATAACAAAAAAAATAATACCCGATCCATTTTCTCTTGACGGGCTAGAGCCCATGGGCTTTCGGCCGAGATCTTCAAGCAAGATGGCGATGGCAGGCCCATCACGAGCAAATGGATCGGGTAAGTATTATTTTTTTTTTTACATTATTTCAGGAGTAATCGATTCGCTACCATGAAGCATGAGGAAATTCAGCTTTGTGGACTTCGATTTGCTCATCACTACTCAGGATAGGCCATCAATATCAGGCAGGGGCCTGACACCCAGCACCAGCTGGTTGAAGAGTGCAGCTGTGCACCTGTCTCGGGTTTAGTCATGCATCTTCCACCCAATTTGATTGTAATCTACCTGATGTTTTGTTTTTTGACCTGCATATCTTTACTCAGTTTGTTCAGTGGCACTGTCAACTGCTGTGACACTATTTAGGTCATTCAGGGGCGGACTGGGAACTTAAAGTGGCCCTGGAAAAAACCTAAAGTGGCCCTAATGTTGTAGGTGGGTCCAAATTGACAGAAGCAACACAAGTAGATGGGGCCAATACAAGTTGGCAGGGTCAGCAATGCTAAGTGAAGCATAGAATACTATTCCAAAGAACCAAATACCACAGTGCAGCACAAAACACCTCCACAGAAGTTGTCCCTCTGTGATGGCCATTAATAACTGCCACATTTTGTCCTCCTCCTCCAATTTAGATATAGAGCAGGGGGGGGGGTACAAAATGAGAAGTAGGCCATAGCACCAAGCCAGACCTACTTTTACATAAAGCCTAGACTTCCTCTAATAATGACCCCTATAGTGCCCTCAGTAGTAGCCAGCAGCAGTGAGGAAGGCTGAGGTGGCCCTGTGGGGCATCGGCCCACAAGGAAAATTCTCTGTAGGCTCTATGGCCAGTCTGCCCCTGAGGTCATTCCCCTCTACTATTCATTATAGCTAGCCTTCTTAGACTTCACTCAGATCTATAGGTCTGATCTGTTTACACTACCTGTGGCATTTATAAAGCATTATCATTGGCCATGAAGTGGAACTCTTGTTGCATTTGCCCATTCAGGAGTGTATTTGTTCTTTCCATCTAATCCTTTCTCCCATTCAGATTCATTTACACTGCATTAATATTGATCACACAGATGCTTTATTGCATCTGTGCAAAACAGTGGTGAAACACAAGGAGGAAAAACAGTGCTCTGGTTAATGGACTAACTAATATTTCTTCATTTGTTTTTGGCAATTACCTCCTTGTGTGCGACATACTTCTACCCTGGTCACTACTCTTTCCTATTTCTACCTGACCCCTGCACAGCCCTGAATACCTTCCACTCCCTGTATACAATACTGTGTTGTTGGCTCGGCCCCCTAGATACCTTATACATAGCTATGGTCAAATTCTCGACTTCTCTTGATGTAAAGGGATTCAATACTCCTAATAGAAGAAACCACATTTTCCTATTCTTACTCTTTAGAAATACATTTAGATTTCCTCCAGGAAACTCATTTTACACATAGCAAGATTAGAGATGAACAAATCAATTCTAAACTAATTGGATTTGACCCATATTTTGTAATAATCCAATTTGAATCCGTAACCAAACAGACAAAATTAGAGGAACTTCAGGGACTTTTTTTACGTCTGGAGACATCTGAACTAGAGATGAGCGAGCACTAAAATGCTCGGGTGCTCGTTATTCGAGTCGAACTTTTCCCGATGCTCGGGTGCTCGTTTCCAAATAACGAACCCCATTGAAGTCAATGGGAGACTTGAGCATTTTTGCAGGGGACCAAGGCTCTGCCTAGGGAAGGCTGGGTGAAAACCTGGAAACATCAGAAAATGATGGAAACACCACGGAAATGGACAGGAAACAGCAGGGGCAGCATGCATGGATGCCTCTGAGGCTGCCTAATCCCACCATTACCCCAAATTCTCAGGCAACAGCCTGGTGGTTACCCTCATGGCAATTGTGCTCACCCAGACCAAGAAAGGCGAGGCAAATACCCATCACATGTTAGGGAAGCACCCAACTAGGTGCAACGAAGGGTCCATCACTGGCCTGCAGGTGACACCACTGCTCATGCTGGCACTGCAGCTGATATCAAGTTTAGTATCTGTTCTTAATCAGTTGCTGTGGATGTTGGTGTAAAGTGGTGAGCATAGCTGCTTCCCAAGCAGTTGACCTGGGTTCAATTCCTGTCTATCGCAGGAAGGCAATTAAAGAAGATCTAAAAAAAAAATCAGTCACAATATCTAATACGTCC